>JAWMAG010000006.1:14147500-14152500 GCA_037013455.1 Ceratitis rosa
AGATAAAGTAGTATAAAAAAGAAACCAAATAAAATAATAAATTCCACCATAACTTAAGTATTTCCTTTGTAATTTAAAAAGGTCTTTTCGCGCCAGACCGAGACAAATCGTTATGGCTTTAAGAAAAATCAGTGTCTGCAGGCACATGTGCATTTCTTAAGTGAAAACCTCAGCCAAATCATTTATTTGCACAAAATGCTCATTTGCGATAAAAATGAGCTGCTCTACCATACATATCTTCGGCAATTCAATGGCACCAACGTTCATGGCCATTTTCGGCGATGAAAGAATTTCACAAATTACCATAATCTGCGCTCTATAAACACCTGAACCAGCAATGTACATACATATGTACAACCGCAATATGCACGACATCATATGTTTATTTTTATTAAAAGTACATACTTATCTGTACGATACACAAGAGATATTTATCGAAGAGCGAAGAGTTGGTAGAGAAGATACAAAAAGAAAAAATAATGAAAAAAACAAAAATAAAAAAAAGTTGGGCACACTAAGTAAAATTACCCACTCAATGGGCATAATTGAAGCAGCACAAATTGGCGATGGGAAAGAGAATATGAAAGAATCCACAAACGATATATGAATATGTAAAAAATATAAGTATGTATTGATAAAATTCTTTTTTTTGCAATTTTTCTGTGTATAAAAATATGTACTACGCACTCATGCTTTACCTGCTGCATTCACCTCACCACCAGATAACTTATATTCCTGACGTATCACTCCACATTTCAGTCCAGCTGGCAGGCATGTAGGCAGTAAGTGGTCAGGAGGCAATTCAGGTTATAAAGTGTTTGCATATGCATACGTGTAGGCGTATGAGGACACATACATATATGTACATATATATATTATATTTTTTTTTATACATTTTTATACACATATCTACGTACATATAAGGATATGTGTATATACATGCAGTTAAGCGAAATTGCTTTTTGAAATATGTACGTACATACATATATAATGTAGTTGTTGTTTACACAAGGATATGATGGCATTGCTACAAATGCCAAGGGAACATTTGCTGTATGAAGTAAACTATAATCGACCATAAGAGTAAAGCAAATACATATGTATGTGAATATATATGAAAAACGAGCCAGGTGCGCACACACGATGACGGCGAGTGTACAAAATGGGTGAAAAAAGAAAAACGAAAATGAATAAACGAATAAATAAATTAATGAAATTTCGCTATGTTTGTAAGTACACGTATGTTTGTCGCTTCAGATTTTATTCTTTTCTGCATACACGCGCCCTTTGAGGCTTTCACAAACGAATTTTCACATTGGTGTCCTTGCGTAGTGAACACGCAGACACACTTTGCTTGAACGCCGATGAAAACGATAAAAAAAAAAACAAAAAAAAAATAGATTAAACAAGTTAAAAAATAAATTAAACGCAGTGAGAGCAATGAATACTTGAAAAAAATATAGGTATATGAATATACCATATATGCAATTCATTTTATTATAATTTTTTTGTAAATTTTTTCGCCAACTATTTATTAATAACTCAAAAGCTCATGGCACTACTAGGATCGCAGTTAATACCTTTGTAAATATATACACTGCAAAAAAAAAAAAAAACCAAAAAATGAAACTGAAATGCGGAAACTTCAATTACTATTCTTTTTTTGTTTCGTGAAAAAAAATATTATATTATATTTCACTTTAATTTGCACAGTTTCTATATTTACATACATACATACATATGTACTTGCAATTCGCGTTAAAAACATATCCTTACTTTCAATATTTCATGCATACGCATTGCTCCAGCTGTTGGCCTGTAACAAGTAACGAGTATATATGTTTGTCTACCTGCGCTCGCTTGCACGCATAGGCTCACGCTGTGCCGTCGCGTTTTTCGACAACCTGTTAACAGAGAACCGCATGTAGGCCACAAACATGCATACAAATATACATATATTTTTATGCCTGTTGTTAGTACATGTGTTTTAAGTCGTGGTCTCCTTTTTGTTTCTTTTTTTTTTTGTTTGAAAAATTGTCATTTATACATTCATTGTATTGGCCTTGGGGTACTCTAACTCAACATTTCCGAGGCAATAATTTTTGCAAAAAAATAAGTAATTATATGTTAATTATACTCATCCTGTGTGTATTTAAATTTCCACAGCATCTTTATTTATTACTAATAACCTAATCTCGTAGGCAACAGTCGAATCTTTGTACCGGAACGACCCGGATTTATATAATATCTAGGCAAGGACTCCAGCAACATTCTTCAAAAACTACTTTGGGAAATATTTTTGCGGCTACCACAACAACAAAAGCGACTAAATAAATTACTATTCTATATATAGTTTTCTAAGAAATTTTTTATTTCCTCCTTTCTTTTTAAATGACAACATCATAAAAGATTCTAAAAAATAACTGTTATAAAAACATATGCATCACCAAGTACTATTGTATTTCCATTAGAATGGATCTTACATACACACGTATACATATGTATGTACGCTGAAACACTTTACAGCCGAAAATATTTATTTTTATGAAAATTAATAATTAGTCAAATCAAGCGTTTGTCATTAACAACATTTTTATATATTTTTTTAATGGTTGTGTATTAATTTTAAATTTTTGTGTATAACTAAATTAGCTCACTTTTAATATTTTTTTACCAATATTTATAAAGTGTATATTTTTATTTTTGAAAGGTTTTGATCTAAACTTCATTTCCTTGACTACTTAGTACAGTTGGATATAAAATAGCAAAATTTACAAGTTTAAGTGGTTCAAAGATTATAATTAAATTTTCATTAAAGTGCAATTTTCTGACTATCAATTAAGTTTTTAAATAAAAAAAAAATATTTAAATTAAATTACGTAATTTGAAAACATAAAACTGTATGCAAAAAAAAGGAGAATAAATTTAATCTCTCCTATTTTTAAACGTAAATTTGTAAAAATATGCAAATATCACGTTTATGTAAGCCAAAACTTAGAAATACTGTGCCATCAATCAATATTTGAGTGACATTTTTATCGCTAGCAATTTAAATGTATTCCGAAATATTTTCGTAAATGTTTTATACATATATGTAGGTATATAAATATATCCTTTTTCTGTTTGACATACATACATTTATGCAAATATTGTTAAATTTTGCAGCTGTATGCGCTTATGCATACATACATATGTACTTCAATACGTTTTGAAGTTCGATTTCATTTGTCACTTGCTACTGTAAGTGGGCATCAAAGTGTCATGTAAGCATAATTAAATGAATTCCTATAGCTTTATTCTGCTTAACTGCTACTACGACAAGTGATGAAACCGCCTAGGCAGGGTTGATAGAGCTTCATGAAAACACAATACTAATAAGACGATCTTTTCTGGACTTAAACTTATGATACTTCGAAGCGAAACTAAATTTGAGTTAAATTTTTATATCTTGAAACTCTATTTAAAAATTCAAATAATGCTCCGAATTGACAGGGACAGTCTAGACGCTGTCCTTTTGAATAAAGTAAGTTTCAATCATAACTCCTGACCAAAAAGCACACCACACAGTAAGTGTTTTTTGGGTGTAATGCCCTCACTTTAAATATTTTAGAATTTTTGGTGCCCAAATGTATGCTCTGAGTGAGAAATGTGCCTCGCTGCTGAGGAAAATTGTGTTCGAAAAATTGTCGTCCTGCGCTTGTTGATCAAGCACCCAATCGAATGGTCAGCTTGTTTCAATTGTTGTATGAGCTAGACTTTATATGGCTGTAGGTATAAGTCTGAGTGCAAAATATTATATTTGCACTGTGAAAAATAGAAAAAAATTAACATATATTTTTGTGGTTCAATTAAAGGATATGCTTCCTTAGCAATAGTTTCATAAATTAATAATAATACAATTTTTTTTTATTTTTTGATCAACAGGAAATTTATTTTCTTAAGCTGTTGATTGACTATTGGTGAACTAAAGATTATATATATATTTTAAGAAACACGAAAAGGTGTTATATTAAATACATACAACTTTTAAATCAGAATCATCATTTTTTTGTGAAGGGGTTTAAAAGTTCAAAATTTTTTGTTTTAGGTAAGCCCTTTAGAGTATATTATTATACACATGCCTAATGAAATATTTATTTATTTATTAGAAATATTTGTTCACTATTGTAACATTTTTTTTGGGTTTCCATTTGTTGCAATCTCATACATCAGTTGCATTTCCATGTACATTTTCTGTGCCTTGGCAAACTTATGTACATATATGCAGATGAGCACATTTACCGATGCTGAAAAAATATAATTGTGCATATGTGCGTATGCAAAATATACGAGCAAGCGTACTAAAATGCAAATCAGTTACTGACATTTATATGTATTCTAGTAGTCAATGTTCAATGCGTTCAACTCGAACTCGGAGAGAATGCTGTTCGCACTGCAACTGACACAGCGTTGTCATCGTCGCTGTGCCCACTCTATTGCAACTGCTCCAATCAGCCCGCTAACCATAGAACCAACCGACCATCCATCCAACCATTTATCTATTCTGCTAAGCCTCAGCGTCTCTGTGTTGCTTTTGAGATTTAAATCCCAAAACGTTTTGAGTTGTAGCCTTGCCCATACAATATAATCATGCGTTTGAGTTATTTGAGCATAAAGATGTGTACACACATCCATATGCCTACACCGGCGACTATTTTCCTACAAATATACAGATATATTGCATATTTGGTTTTGGCCTTTACGCAAAATGTGTGAGTAATCCCTTTGTTATTTCAAGAGCACTTTCCTTTCCTATTCGTTCAAATAGAAAATTGTATGCATATACACGTATGTACATATATCGACAGTGTATTTTGCATTGCACTGTAATATTTTATCATATACCGTTGCACATACATTCTATATATATGTATATATTATTATAAATGCTTTATTTATACTCTCTCGAGTGAGTAGTGCTTTGTGGGGCAGCCTTTTGCCAATGACCATGACATTTCAGT
>JAWMAG010000006.1:14157500-14177500 GCA_037013455.1 Ceratitis rosa
GCGTTGTCCTGATGGAATACAATTCGGCCTCTGTTGATCAAAAATGGCCTCTTCTGGATGAGTGCTGCCTTCAAGCGGTCCAGTTGTTGGCAGTAGAGGGCCGAGTTGAGCGTTTGGCCATAGGGAGGCAGCTCGTAGTAGATGATTCCTTGCCAATCACACCAAACACACAGCGAAACCTTCCTGGCCGTCAATCCTGGGTTGGCCACCGTTTCCGCCGGCTTACCGCGTTTCGACCACAACCGATTTCGCTTGACGTTGTCGTAAGTGATCCACTTTTCATCTCCAGTCACCAAACGCTTCCGAAATGGGTCGATTTTGTTGTGATTCAGCAGCGATTCGCAGTTAGTTCGTGTGGCACCCAAACATCGAGCTTGTTTTTGAATCCAAGGTTATGCAAATGGTTCCAAACGGGTCTCTGGCTTATCTTTAGTTCCTCAGCAATTAAATAAGTGCTCACGTGATGGTCTGTTTCTACTATTTCCATGATTTTATCGCAATTTTCGAGGGCAAGCCTCCCGACGCGTGGAGCATCTTTGACATCAAAATTTCCGGAACGGAATCTAGCAAGCCACTTTTGTGCTACACGTTCGTTTGCAGTATCGGGCCCATACACTAAATTAATTTTTTCAGCCGCTTTGGCTGCTTTTTCGCCTTGATCGAAGAAAAATTGTAAAATTTAGCGAATTTTCACTTTGCTGGTGTCCATCTTTGACGAGCGCTCACAACGTACTGAGTCAATCAATCGAAAAACTGTCAAAGATAAACTTTTAGCGCAAATAAACACATTTGCAGCGCCATATATCCATAGTACTAGTCATCTCTTAGATAGAAACCGAAAGAACTTCTTACTTAACCTAATATAAAACGTCAAACCATCAGTCATTCGATGGCTTAAAAATGTAGGTGCTCATTTTGTCTGGAAAAATTTCAATTCTGATATCATTTCAGCGATTTGGTTGTATTATGATAAATTTTGATTGTTTAAAGAAATATATGTATTTGACAAGCAAAATTTTGAATTCATACCAAAAATTTCCCAACTGAAGAAAATTTGTATTTTTCATTTAGTATTTCTCTACTCACTTTCCCTACTCCACTTTAATACAGAAATGCCTACAGCCAATAATATTTGGCTTCTGGTTTTGGCATTTGGAAAAACGAAAACAAATAAATATACAAATATACATGGAATGGGAGTCAGTAGATGGATTTGACTTTATTAGCAGGTGTTGAATTGGCCATGCCATGCAGTGGTTACGTATGTATGTATATCGCCGCGCGTCGGTCCCGCCAAAAATTTCACCGCAGAGTCAGGCACAGGAATATTATATATGTACCTATATATGGCAAAACAACAAAAAATGTTAATTTTCACCTTTTTGCGTTGGAAACTTTTCACTAAAATTTAGGAGCACGAGTTGGCTTTTGCCGATTAAAGTTCCCGCAGTTTGTTGGTATGCCTACAAATTGTACGTACACTCGTAGATACGTGTATGTATGTACCACATCTTTTGTGGCAGCTAGTATTACCTGTATAAAATATTTTCAGTTCATCGTTCGCATTGCGTAAGCCAAGTGAATGCCATCAATATCATAGCGGCAGCGGCAAATGTCGAAATTCACGTGCAACCACCCAACACACGGTGCTACGGTGCCGATGTGGATGTGGGGTTGCCGGGTGATGTGGTTAAAAAGCCACCGCTGTTTTAGCGCAACTTTGTACGGGCTGCTTATTGAAAAAGTTTGCACATTCTACTGCCCGGTTGAGCCTTTATTCTCTCCTTCTACCCACGCAAAACATTTCGCATTCTGTTTATCGCTTCTTCTGACCTGTGCATTGTAAAAGGTAAAATGTGGCACAAAGCACAGTGCTAGGCAGGGTTCGCCCGCCAATCGTGGTTGACAGTGGCAACTGCATTTGCATTTGCTTATGTCTGTCTGCCTGCCAATTTACCAATGTTTGCAGCAGCAGCAGCAGCAGCACTGCAGCAGGCTTTTGGTTTTACCATCGCGTTCAAGTTATGCGGTTACTTTTTGCCATTATTAACCCCCAACTAACGAACGCTGGTTCACCGGATGCGCGCTAACAAGTTGGTTGGGTGGGTTGTTTGCATCGAAATATTTTTGTACAGAAGACAGTAATTTTTTTGAACTTGATTTTGTTAGAAAATAAAATTTTTGAAAATGGAATTCACTAAAAATCGAGTTTTTTTATTTCTAGGGAAAGAAGAGTAAAAATAGAAATATTTGATATGTTTTCTAATTTTTCTCACTTTGATATTTAGACCCATTCACAAACGATTATTTTGAGAAAGGCTTCTTGGAAAACCAATGTAAAAGCATTTTGATTTGGTTTAAAATATTGTGCTGATGCTAAAAATATATAAACCCTCATCCGGTGATGGCTTAAACACCATAGCTCGCATCTATTATAAGAATGGAGAAAACAATTTGAGATAATACAATTTTTATAATAGATATTCTTACAATAGTTCAAAAATAGTCTTAAAATAGATTTAGACTAGTGCTTAAATGTTTCTATAAGAGTTTGATACCAGTTGGTTAAGGGTTTGGAAATCAGTAAGGAGCTCTAAATGAATTCATACCAAATTTGAACTGAAAATGTAATGAACTAGTCTTCAAATGGATAAAAGTTGATATATAATTAGTTGTAATTTGAATTTCAGTAAGCTCTAAATTAACTTCAAGCTGAAATGAAGAATCAAAGGTATTGGTTACATATGAAATTAGAGCAGAATTGTATAATTAAGAAAAAAAGATTTTTTTAAATTTTCATTTCTTTAATAACGCATCATTTTCAAAAATAATTTCGACTTTTAAATACCTAAAATTTTTTATTTGGACTATAAAAAAGTGATACAAAAAAAAACATTTCATTGTTGAAATTTTAAATTTTTCAAAAATATAAAACGAGCTTAAGGTAATTTGAAAACTCTCATTATTACTTATAAAATCATTTAAAACTAAACTCCAAGACTTTAAACCACTGTAACTGCCTACACACCACCAAAGCAAAAAGTTCCCTAAAATAACGCTAGCTGAGAAGCTGATACCCTCCAAAAATTCACCAACTATCGCAGCAAACTACACAAACCAACTTACGCTTTGTCTTTTGGGGCATTGCGGTTTAGATGATTTAATAAACTTAAGTGCTTTTTGTGAATAATGTGCAATTGAAATTGTGGCCAACATAATTTACAGTTGCTAAAGGCAAAACTAAAAAGTATTTGCCAAAAACACCTGCTGTTTTGGGGAAGCAAAAAAAAAAACCAACAAAAAATACTCCTTTTTAGTTCTCTTTCTCTCTCTCTGTTTTATTTTTTATTTAATTTTTTTGCTATTTTTCTGCATTTGCGTGTTGTACTCGCCACCATTTCATTACTTTTGCATGGAAATTTTTGATTTGTAATTAGTCAGCAGCATTTCATTATATTGGTTTCATTTGCTGAAACGAAGTTCCTTTTTTCAGCTTAAATATACCGTTCACCAGTGGAAAAGTTTATTTGGCAAACATTTAAATATCGTCCTCTTTCGTACGCAACGCGCTTCAAAATAACTATATCATTATAGTATACCGTTAGTGTGCAGTTAAAATTCTTTGTTGGCATGACTTTCAGTTTGTATAATTTTCACATTTAATTTCAATTCGTTTTTCAACTAATTTCTTTTATATACCATTTGAAATTAGTTTTTTCCTTACTTATACACCCATGCAACGTTCCTTCTGTTTGTATATTTTCTTTTTTTTTTCTTACTTTTCATTTGATTATATAGTAGTGTAAATGATAGCAACATTTCATTTGTCTCCACTCCACAGGTGACCAATTCGAATGCAACGCAAGTGCTCATCCGCAATGTGGGCTTCGGTTTGTCCGGTAATTTCTCCTGCGAAGTGACGGCAGATGCGCCGCTCTTCTCAACAGCCACAGCCACGGGAATTATGCAAGTTGTCGGTAAGTTTGGTTTGATTGAAGTAACTTTTAGAGGAATAAATTTGCGTGTTAATCTGTGTATGTGTGTGTGTCTGTGTTTGTTTGTAGGAAGAATATATTTTTTGCTTTCTTTAGCATTGGGAAAGTTCGAAAAATATGCACTTCTTTGGCATTCTTAGTGGAAAAGTTTCATTGAGACAATTAATAGCCTTTGTTCAATTTAATATTAATTTTTACTCTGAAAAAAAAAAAATAATAAAAAATGAAATTTGTTAGAAAATCTTAAAATATTATTTATACAATTAATCAAACAAAAAAAAAAAAATTCAAAAGAATATTTAAATTGGCTTCAGTTTGAGCAAAGTATTTGGAAATCACAATTATTAATCCTAGACTTCGGAAATTAAAATGAATTTTATTTTTAATATTTAAAGATATTAGTAATATACCCAATTCTGGATAGAAATATTACCTGCTTGCACGCCTACCATTTTTCAACCATTGCACATAACCATATTAAATTAAAATGACGAAACTTAGAAGAGAAAAAATGTTTAAAATCTCTTACGAAAAGACAACTCTCCACCCTTTGCTAGGAGAAGAAAAGCAAATAGTGTTCAGTGGTGAGTGTAGAAACCAAGTGAATTAGACAAAACCTAAAAGATCTTGATTATGTTAAATGCTAACGAAAGAATGTGTCAATTAGCAGGAGGAATTACCATAAATGAAATAAAAAATTAACACTGATAGTTCTCTCTCATCGGATCTTAAAATGTCTAATTTCGTGTTGTGTTTTCGTGTTTAAGTTCAGTTATTTCAGTATATATTTCCTCGCTTGAATTAGACTATGCCTTATAACTCATCTTAACCTTTCTTTCGAAAACTCATCTGCTGCTAACATCGTTATCGCTTTCTCTGTCCCATAAAGCAGGGCGGAAATGATGAGCGACTTGCAGAGTTTAGTTTCGGTCCGAAGAAGCACGGGCAGGCAAGAGAAATTCTGCGTTGAATTCCGAGAGTGACATTATAATTGGTGCTTATGTTAGTCCCAAGAAATGACTGGAACAACAAGCGCTCTGACTGTAAGAGTATCTTTGATGATCCGATATACTTCGCCTTGCGCCTATTAGATATAAGATTTTGTTTAGAGGTATTTTCAAGATTTAGCGCATGGTGAATACCTGGTCAATGGTGGATTTACCAGTTCTAAAGCCAAACTGAAAAAGTCCTGTCAGCACGTTGACGGTGGGCCTTGGTATTTCACATATCACCTTATACAATACAATATTGTGAATATTTAAACCAGGCTAACTTGCGCAGAAAACACTATTTTCCCCACTGTTTATGGATTGGTTCCAATCGTCGGGTGTGCATATTCTGAAAAATTGATGCAAGCACTTTATCAGTTCGCTTTGTTGTTGTTTATGCATGCTAACCGACTTCCTTCTAGCCGAGTAATGGAACATTTGTTCTATCGTAATCTATTAGATATTCTGGTTCATTATTTCCATGAGTAGTTTGGATAAGGGCTCTCTTCTTAAACTCAGTATTCTCGATCGATTACATCTCTGGAACCTCCATGAGTATGCTCCTGTCTTAAGCCTTTTTGTAAGTCAACGCATTCTTTCATAGAGTGCTTGAGCATTAAATCTGCCGACCATATTCTCAAGTTCTTTCTTTACTTTTCTGTAAATTTGTCTTGCTCTCTTCTTCAGCCGCACGTGTGGTGATTGTTCGAAACAGTGCGAGTTCGGCAGCCTGTTTTCCCTCCGCGGCCGTTTCACCCTTGAAAGTCTATTTTGCGGTTTTCTTTATGATGGTGGTCTGATTTGGAGACCGGGCCACAGCGAAGTCTTTGGTAACTTTCAAGCTTATGGCGATTTCATCAAGTAAGAGATGGATGGGTATGTCTTTAGTTTTCTCCTGCATCGATAAGTCACTTATTAGTTTAGTAAACGCTAGGCAGATGCCATCATATAAGCGATTGTAAGATCGTTCTCTGAGAGACATGTCTAATTAGTTTACATGCAGGCGGGTTGAAAATCCAGTCTAATCCCTATTCTAATTCTCTGTTCTTCTCTTGCAAGCCCCAAGCCGATTTTCAAGGAATTTTTGCCACTTCCTACAACTGCTATGCCGCACTGCTAGGTTCTCAATGTCCAGGCAAAGGGTTAATAGCTACGGAGCTGATAGGAGGTTCGATATGTATTGGTAAAGCGGTGAAAAGGCTCTTCTTTTACGTAAAATATCTCGGTATAGATATGTTGTATAACCAGTTTATTCACAACTGCAGACTTTTGCTTTTGTTTTTTTTTTATTTTTTTAAAGCACTTTTAAAGCTATTTTTTCAACTCTTCAACAGACCGCATCAATTATCACCTGCGACCTGCGACCAGGATACCCGATAAAAATAATATCCTTAAAAAAAACTATTTTCACTTCACCTTAAATATACACAGTCTCCATTTATAAAATTTTACATCTTCCACATTCCGATATTTTCTGCTATTTTCAACCAACCAAACCTCAATTTAATGCAACGTTTAGTGTGAGCATCTGAAAGCGCAACGGAAAGCAGAAAATTGTGTGTGCGTAGAAAAGTGATGACGAGATGAGCACAGTTCGCCCAGCGTATCCTTATCAAAAACTGACGGCAATGGGTTAGATGTGTATGCACATATATAGTATGACAGAAGCTGACTTGTTCATATCTACCAGCACGCTCTTAACTACAAAAAACCAGCTTCTTTCCTTTTGCACATAACATTCGCCGTCCATGGCACAGCCATCGCCACAGTTGATGGCACGCTGTTGCTGTTGATGGCGTTGATGAGGGTGAATAGTGTTAAATGTTCAATGTAGAGACAGGTGTTATGTGCTATATATGTATATGTATATTATATGCTCACTCACACTAACTCACAAAAAGGTTGTTCCAAAATATTTCTAAAAAAAATAAGAGAAATGAAACTAATTCCACTTGCCCCACCGTCACACTCTTTGATTTAATCGTATGTTGGAGTAAGATGCGTTGAATGCTGCCTCCTGTTCGCTATACTTCGCTGCTCCACACTTACATAAATACGTTCTGCTACTGCATTGGGAAGGGCTTGCGTTAACTGGCAAAAGATTTTGTGGAAAATTGTGAAAATTTTACTATTAACAGGTCATTTCGTTCCGCGCGTTCAAAGTGATAATGGCTGCGATAAGAAGTGAGTGGTGAAAAAATGCTTTGGTTGTGAATGAGTGGTGGAATTTCCAATGTATAAGTATAAGTGCGCTGAATGCAGCACTGAGAAAAAATAATATAAATTTGCTAAAATTTCAAAGTTAAAAAAAAAAATAATGTAAATTATTTATTCAAGGTAAAATTTAAAAATAATATTTAAAACCGAAAGAGGTTTTTTATTTAAAATTGAGTCAACAATTAAATACAAAAATTAAAAGAAATTTTAATATTTAAAGAAAAATGTAAATTGCTCGTGAAATTAAAATTATTTATTTATTTATTTATTTAAGAGAAAAAATTATTAATCATTATTCTACTTACAAAATAAAGCACTGGCTGCCAGGGCCTTCGGCTTAAAACAAAAAAAATTAAAATTAAATTATATTAGATGTAGTAAAAAGAAATCCATTATTTTCCCAAGAGATGGCGTTATTTACCATATCTGTATCTCGCGTTGTATAAGTCCGATCGGGTTTCGCTAGATGGCGTTAGAGAGATGACATTTCGTACTAAAAAAACTTTTGCAACAGTTTTGTGATTGGTTGATTCAGTCTTTTTTGAGCATGCGTCAAAAATAGACACCAGCAAAGAGAAAATGCGATAAATTTTAGCATTTATGGTCCTGATTTACAATCATGCAGAATTTCGGTTTCATTCCTATAATTTTGATATAAAGGATGATTCACGGAGTGGAAGGCCAATTGTCGAAAATGTCGATAAAATCATGGACACTGCCGAGTCCGACCGTCATGTAAGCACTGTTTCAAATGCCCAAGAGCTAAAGATTACCCAAAAAATCGATTCTAACCATTTGGAAACAAAAAGAAAAAAATAAAGCATTAAATTGCATACAAAAATAATGGATTTCTTTTTCTACGCCAATATTTAGGCTAAAAATTCTATTTAAAATTAAACTATGTTTCACAATTAATTTAGAATTTTAATTAACAATAAAGCTCAAAATAGTTTAAAACCAATTTCTGTATCAAACGAAAACCTTCAATTGCACCTAATAATTAGAATTAAATTCAGAATTAAAATTGAAGTTAAAGTAAAAATTAAGTTTTATAAAAAAAACACAATAATTTAAAATTGAAATTGAGAGCGAAATTCAAAATTAAAATTATTTACGATATTACAATAAAATCTTAAAAATTAAAATTAATTTCCTATGTTGAATTATAATTAAAAATAAATTACATTCCCGAATTTGTCTAAGCTTGGTGGTGGGCGGGAGAGGATGATTAGGAGGAGGGAGAGGAAAGATAATGTTAAATTCTAGCCTTAAAGATATTTATCGAGTCCAATGGCTCTTGAAGGTGAATTCATCTTTAACCTTCTAAATGTATTAAATCGAACTAGTGGCCATCTACGAATCGGTTGAAAAATTGGAAGTACTGCGGGGTGATCTTTTCCTCGGTAGTTTGAGATAGTGCTGGATGACTATTCCGTGAGTATCGTCTGGAATTATTTCAGCGCTGTGGCCATTCAAAATCGAAGCTTACACCACTTAGGAACAATCGCGTTTCAGCAGCTCTTGATGCTGGTAAGCGTCTATGCTAGCAAATATGAAAGCTTTCGAGCATTTTACGAAGCACCTCAACTTTAGCTTCTATTAGACACTTTAAGTTTATTGCTACACTATTCACTTAAGAATTTGCACTCATGCATATAAGCATGTGTGGGTATACACTTAAAAATATATATAATTAATTAATTTAAAATTAACAATAAAATTTAAAACTAAAATTAATTTCAATATTAAGGAAGTAGTCTGCTTTAAAAGCTTAAAAAAATGCATATTTTTCTAAAATTTTTTTTGGAACTATCCAAAATTATGTCTTTTCGACTTAGTTTAGAATTTACAGGAGTTTTAGTGGCCGAGCATCGAGCAGGTTCGAATGTTTGGGCAGAACTTTGAAGCATTTTCTCGAGTTTTCATTTTTACAAGTCTTAGAAAACGTTGCCGATGAAAGCAAAAGGAATATATGTCCTATCGAAAAAATCAAAGTGATTTAGCTTAAGTATTAAATTATCTTTTATTTGAACAAATAAAGTTGAATAAAAGCATTATTTAAAATTTGTTTTGAAGTAATTTTTTCAAACTTCGGAAAAATGTGCAAATTTCCAACTTCTCCGGTATTTTTTTAAGTTCATATATCATCACCGTTTCACGAGCTCAGACTGCAGAAGCTTAAATGTAGTTCATTACTATTTCAAAACTTCGTTTACCACAATAATATCCTTCCGTTTCAAAAAAAAAAAAAAAAAAAATGCTGAAAAAACCCTTTTTCGGGTTATAAATTAAATTACTGCCTTAAGATAAATGTATAAAATAAACTAAAAAAATAAAAATTAGATATAGATTTAGAACTTAAAAAAATTATAATTGAAATTTTATTAAATGTAGCAATATGTTTAAAATTAACAATTGTATTCAAATTTAAAATTAAATTTAGATTTAAACTAAAAAAATATATTATTGATAAATTTTCCAAAAATTAAAAAAAGCTAAACATTTACTAACAAATATAAAAGTTGAAAAAAAATAAATAAAATAATAATATTAATTGTAATATAAACACTTATTATTGCTTTAGTTATTGTAGTAAAAATTAAAGTCTGTATTAGTTAGTATGAACCATTTTCCTCATTTTTTCTGCCAATGCATAATTTCCATCGCCGGCCACCTTTACCGCTGCCGGTAAAGTTACAATTTTCCAGTTTTAATCTACTAGATAAAGCCACCCAACCCGAACCTGGTAATCATCAATTTCTCTTGCAGTTACCGGGAAGTTCACAGCGAAAAATCAACTTAGCGTATCAACAGCTGTAGGCATGTCAGATAAGTGTAGCTCTCGAATAAATACAAATTTACATATCCACACTTACGAATATACATGCGAGTACACAAAAATAACTAAGAAATTGTTAGACAAAGAAGATTCCCAACTACTGTCTACTTATTGCTAGGAAAAAGAAGTTACGCTGATTTAACGATTAAATAAGGTTCTGTAATCGTGGAAAGATTAGAGAAGATTACATTAGTGTAAACGAAAATAAGTGAAAACTAACAGCGATGAGGCGAAGAAATTGAAAGTTTTCACTTTGCTTAACTCTTTAGTTGTTTTTGTTCTTAGTCGAGCGCGCTTGCGGTAAATTGAATTTTGTATGCATACACACTTCAAACTGTTTTCTAAAATATTTACTACAGACAGGGGGCGGAGAAATGCGTTTAAAGGAGAGAGAGAGAGAAAGTGTGTATGTGTGTGTGTGTGTGTGTGTGTGTTTAATAGGAGAGCTTACAGTGATGAAGAGGAAGATTTTGCATCTGGCTTAAGTCTCTGTCGTTGTCTACGATTTTGTACCGCTAGTGGGACTTCAAGGAAAATGTGTCTTCTTGCTAGTTTAATGGCATAAAAATACTAACTCATAACTTATAACGGTATATTATTCTATGTAAATACGTTTATGTGCAGTGTGGAGAAAGCTTCTACTTCACTGAAACCAGATACAAAATTACTTTGCGAACAAGAAGTTATTAATGTGTCGCCCAATGGTGAAAGGCTGCAAGCGCCCGTTGAGAGTTGCTGAAATATTAGAAGGAGAAACATCTGTGCAACGGATGCTGTTCTCTTATGATAGTGTATTGTTAAATGGTAGCGGAAGAAAAGGTATAAACATTATCTTATAAAAATATCAGTACATACATATACATAGACACACTAAGGTGTAGTCCAACAGAAAAATAAATTAGTAAGTTTACATTTTGTTATTTTCTGTTATTTAATTTTTTTATTTAATTTAAGTTAATTAAATCTGAAATATTGTTTTATATTTTTTTATAATGTTTTATATTATTTCATTATATTTTATTTTATTTTTCCTATACTTTACTTTAATTTATTTTATTTTTGATAATATTTTATTTTATATTATTTAGTTTTTTAATTTCATTTCAGTTCAATTTAATTCATTTAAATTAGTTTCATTTATTTTCTTTGATTTAATTTATTTTAATTTAATTTAATTTAACTTAATTTTATTTATTTAGCTTTTTATTTTATTTTAGTTAATATCAAATAGTTTAATTTATTTTCTTTAATTTAAATTTAATTTAATTTAACATAATTTTATTTTATTTTTTTATTATGTTATGTTTTATTTTTTTCCCTTTACTTTTTTTTATAATATTTTATTTGATTTTAATTTACTTGACTTTATTTATTTTTTTTTTATAATGATATGTTTATTTTATTTTATTTTACTTTGTTTTATTTAATTTACTTTTACTTAATTATATGATATTTTATTTTTTATGCTTTTCAATAGTTTATTTTATTTTTTATATTATTTTATCAAATTTTTTCTTTGATTTATCTTAATCTAGTTTAATTTAATTTTATTTAATTTTCTTATATTTTTTTAGAATGATTTATTTGATTTTATTTTATTTCACTTTATTTTATTTTAACTTATTTTATTTTACTTTAATTTTATTTTATTTTATTTTGTTTTTTTTTTTTATTTTATTTTATTTTATTTTACTTTATTTTATTTTATATTATTTTATTTTATTTTATTTTATTTTATTTTATTTTATTTTATTTTATTTTATTTTATTTTATTTTATTTTATTTTATTTTATTTTATTTTATTTCATTTTATTTTATTTTATTTTAATTTATCTTATTTTATTTATTTTATTTTATTTTATTTTATTTTATTTTATTTTATTTTATTTTATTTTATTTCATTTTATTTTCTTTTATTTTATTTTATTTTATTTTATTTTATTTTATTTTATTTTATTTTATTTTATTTTATTTTATTTTATTTTATTTTATTTTATTTTATTTTATTTTATTTTATTTTATTTTATTTTATTTTATTTTATTTTATTTTATTTTATTTTATTTTATTTTATTTTATTTTATTTTATTTTATTTTATTTTATTTTATTTTATTTTATTTTATTTTATTTTATTTTATTTTATTTTATTTTATTTTATTTTATTTTATTTTATTTTATTTTATTTTATTTTATTTTATTTTATTTTATTTTATTTTATTTTATTTTATTTTATTTTATTTTATTTTATTTTATTTTATTTTATTTTATTTTATTTTATTTTATTTTATTTTATTTTATTTTATTTTATTTTATTTTATTTTATTTTATTTTATTTTATTTTATTTTATTTTATTTTATTTTATTTTATTTTATTTTATTTTATTTTATTTTATTTTATTTTATTTTATTTTATTTTATTTTATTTTATTTTATTTTATTTTATTTTATTTTATTTTATTTTATTTTATTTTATTTTATTTTATTTTATTTTATTTTATTTTATTTTATTTTATTTTATTTTATTTTATTTTATTTTATTTTATTTTATTTTATTTTATTTTATTTTATTTTATTTTATTTTATTTTATTTTATTTTATTTTATTTTATTTTATTTTATTTTATTTTATTTTATTTTATTTTATTTTATTTTATTTTATTTTATTTTATTTTATTTTATTTTATTTTATTTTATTTTATTTTATTTTATTTTATTTTATTTTATTTCATTTTATGTTATTTTATTTTATTTTATTTTATGTTTTATGTTATTTGATTTTATTTTATTTAATTTTTTATTTTATTTTAGTTAATTTCAAATAGTTTAATTTATTTTCTTTAATTTTATTTTTTTATTATTATATGTTATGTTTTATTTTGTTTCACTTTACTTTGTTTTGCTTAATTTGATTTTATTTATTTCATTTGCTTTTGTCTTATTTTTTATGTATTTTTTATTAATTTCATTTTTGTTTTAAATATTTTATTTTATTTGTGTTTATTTTTTATATATTTTAATTTTTTATATTATACTTTATTTTATTTTGTAACATATTGTTTTATTTAAATTAATTTTTTACTTTATATTACTTTATTTAGTTTTTTAATGTTTTAAATTTTTAATTAATCTATAAACATATTGTTTTATAGTGCATTGCAACGCTCAGTATAATGCTTACAGCATCTTCTTACTTTTATTCTTTTCCCTACAATATGTATGTATGAAACATAAATATGTAAATTGTAAATATACAACTGCTTCACATCTCGTTGCTAAGAAAAACAGCGCAGAACTTTTTTTCAATAAAATGCAAAATAGCAACGAGGCAAGCGGAAATTGCTTTGGGGATGCTACACGTATATGAGCAACTAGTATCTAATATTGAAGAAGAGCTGCTGCACAATGTTTCGAAACAATGACTATACAAGTATTTATTGTAGTTGGACACACATATAAATGCATATATTGTGCCTTCTGTGTATGAGTACATTTGATTTACTAGTCGCTGTGGGCAGTATTGAAGCGGTAGAGTGATACAGTGTGGATGTGAAAAAAAATACAATATTTTTTTTTTCCAAAAAAAGAAAAAGAATTTTCAATGAAATTGCAAGAACTCACAATTTTTGTAAGCTTTTTATTTGCTTCGTTTTTGATTACTCTCCGCAACACCCATTATGAATTATTATTACGAAGGCGAAATCCATACATACGTGTACATATGTGCTGCGTTTAAATCAATAGAACCCATAACGAATGAGCGAAAGACGGAAATAAAGAGGAAACGAAAATGAAAGCATTATAAATATATTTGAATTTTTTTTATTAAATTTATTGACGATTTTTTCAACAATTTTGGCATTTTAAATCATTTTATTTTTGGCGCAGTGCAACTGTTCCTCACTGCTATGCATTTACCAATGTATAATATATCTGTGTGAGTTAATGGAAAGGGAAAATATGATTTGAAATACTTATTAGTTGAATGTGGGTCATGCGCTGGCACGTATTTATGTACGTACATATGTATATTTTTGTATATTTCTTGAAAACCTATTGAAAGTGAAATGTAAGTTGTATTAGGAAGTGATACAGGTTGATACGTTTCGGACTGGAAAAAAATGTTTGAGCAAACATGAAAAAATAGATTTTTTTTTTGGTATTTTATATTCCGCAGTGAATATATCCCGAAATTTTTTTTAAAGTTTCGTACGTGTTTTATATATCTTCAACTAAAATGATTAGTTGCAAGTGAAGTGTGTAGATATCGTTAAAAAAAAAACAAAGATAAAAGAACATAATAAACAAAATTAAATAGTTTTTCTTAATGGTGTTTACTTAAATCATTAGATTCGAAAGCTCTTCTCCTTCTTCTTCTTGGCTTTGGTGTGAATCTATCATAAAAATCAATAAAAATAAGCCGAACTTTGTTTTTTGGAGTTTTTTCTATTTCGAGGCGAAAAGTTCAGTTATATTTATTCTCTCCTGACCTTTTTGGCACGATGTTTTTGTCATTCCTAGCTAAGCAGGCGTACAAAGAGCAACTCATTTATCCCACATCAAATCTTGCTTCTTCTGGTTCGACGTTTATATAATCATTTGGTTCGTATATCTCGCCACTTTAGGCCAAAAAATTCTGATTTTATTTCTAAAAATACAGAGTTATTTATCTTTTTTAACTGCACAAACACAAAAAAAAATCAAAAAACATGAACTTTAGAAAACCATCGTTCGTCGTTTCGACGCCGCACATTTTAAAAAATAATAAAATAATTAAAATAATAAATAAAGAACTGGTTCTGTACGAAAAATGAAATCAATAGATATAAGCGGGAAGAGCGTAAGCAACGAAGCACGACCTTTCAGGGGTTAGAAACTTTTAATTTCTGGTGTAATGATAATACCATGACATTCGCACGGGACAAAAATAAAAATTATTTTTGGCGCAGCACATGTAAAATATATAGCAAACTATTAAGAGTTACAGGATATATTTCTTAACGGTCATGGGTTTTAAGTCAAAAAGTTGCTATTCTTCATGTATTATATATTATGTCAAGTAAAAAGTTCCTTCGGTTTTTATCTAAGAGATGGCGTTATTGTCCATAGTACTAGTGTTAATTGTCGTATCACGTCATACTATACGGTACGTTGTGAGCGCTCGTCAAAGATGGACACCAGCAAAGAGAAAATTCGCAATATTTTACAATTTTTCTTCGATCAAGGCATGGCAAGCAGCCAAAGCGGCTGAAAAAATTAATTTAGTTTATGGGCCCGATACTGTAAACGAACGTGTAGCACAAAAGTGGTTTGCTAGGTTGCGTTCCGGTAATTTTGATGTCAGAGATGCACCACGCGTCGGGAGGCCTGTCGTCGAAAATTGCGATAAAATCATGGAAATAGTGGAAACAGACCGCCACGTGAGCACTTATTTAAATGCAGAGGAACTAAAGATAAACCAGAAAACCGTTTGGAACCATTTACGTAACCTTGGATTCAAAAGCAAGCTCGATGTTTGGGTGCCACACGAACTAACGCAAAAAAATATGATGAACCGAATTTCCATCTGCGAATCGCTGCTGAATCACAACAAAATCGACCCATTTCTGAAGCGTTTGGTGACTGGCAATGAAAAGTGGATCACTTTCGACAACGTCAAGTGAAATCGGTCGTGTTCGAAACGCGGTGAGCCGGCGGAAACGGTGGCCAAGCCAGGATTGACGGCCAGGAAGGTTTTGCTGTGTGTTTGGTGGGATTGGCAAGGAATTATCTACTACGAGCTGGACCGCTTGAAGGCATCACTCATCCAGAAAAGGCCATCTTTGATCAACAGATGCCGAATTGTGTTCCATCAGGACAACGCTAGGCTAAACACGTGTTTGGTGACGCGCCAGAAGCTCCAGGAGCTTGGATGGAAGGTCCTAATGTACCCACCTTATAGTCCGGACCTGGCACCAAGTGGTTACCATCTTTTCCTGTGCATGGCGAACGCGCTTAAGGGGTTAGGGGTAGTCAGAATTTTCAAAAAATCAAATTTTTTTTCATTTTCGTTAGGTATAATATCTTAAAAATAATCTCTGTTAATCCGATAATTTGTTTTTAAGTTATTCGACAAATAACAAAGAGAGCTCGGGCCTTTCAAAGCGCTCGGGAGCAGGTAGCTAGTATCTAGTGTGAAACTTTAAGCGCGTTTTTCTCAAAACTATGTTTTTTGAACTGGTGACAACTGTAACCGAAACCGCTCAGTTAATTTTAATGAAATTTATACAGCTTTTAGAATATATAATAAACTCGGGCCTTTATTGAAGTATTTTTTTTTTTTTTGAAAATTTTCGATTTTTGAAGACCAATTAACTGTTGATTTTTTTCCAAAAATCTGGACAAAAATTTCCTGAGGCCGCCATTTTGTTAATTTTTGAAAAAAAAAATCCTTCGATCAGGCCCAGGATAATTTATTTATAAAACTAATTTTTTTTATCCGATTGATTTCAGATGAATCTCCAAGGACTTATGATTGTCACCGCAAAGACCTTTTTTTGGAACTGGGTTAACACAGACAGCTGTAACTTCGGAAATATTTTTTTTTTTTTTTTTGAAATTTTCGTGACTTCAAGTCAAAACATTGTTTAATAATACCATATCACTACTTTTGTAAAATAAAATTATTTAATAGCAAAAAAAAAATACTGAAAATTCTCATTTTTTCGTGCCTCTGACTACCCCTAACCCCTTAATGGTGAGAAGTTGGCCTCAAGAGAGGCCTGTAAAAATTGGCTCTCCGAGTTTTTTGCCAATAGAGACGCAGCCTTCTACGAGTGGGGTATAATGAAGTTGGCATCTCGTTGGCAACAAGTTTATGAACAAAACGGCGCATATTTGACTTAAATCAGACAAATTTACGCAAAGTTATCATATTTTGAAAAATCAATGAAAAAAACCGAAAGAACTTTTTACTTGACCTAATCTACCATCTAACTATGGATCCTAATTACTGCTCTAAGTAATTTCTTTGTTTTGGTTCAACATTGCACCAATTCTTTAAGTGACCTTTATAGCCCTTAAATATGTAAGAGAGCAAACGCTTAGACAAATTATTCAAGTATACGAATTTTTAGCAAAAAAAAAGGAAAGGAATAAATTGCTGAGAAATAGAGGAGGTGAAAAGTGTGTACGTATATATGTATGTGTATCATTATTTTTTTTAGCGGGCTATTACACATTTTTTTCGTCTTCTTTCAAAGTTATACTTAAACAATGTACACTTCTTACCTTATTATTATTATTCTATCTGCGGCAGTCTTAATGTTTAAACAAATTTTCAGCACAAAAATTTCAATGCACTCGCCTTTTGAAGACAAACAGTCCGCAAAATCAAATAGTGACAGATGAAGGTGACTTAAGCTTAAAGCTCATATCGTAGGTATAAAGCGTTAAGTTTGGTACACAAGTGAGCTGATGATTAGGACACGTGGGGAGAGTATTTAGTGTTTTCCTTTTTTTTCTGCTTCATTTCCAACACATGAGCGTAAGCATGTACACGTATGTAAGTGCGCGTCAGCTTGAGTACGTCAAAGCCTTCACAAAATCTTAAATCCCAACAGTGAGGCTATGCACTTCAGAGAGGCAGACAGAAAGACAGGCAGTTAGATTTAGAGGCAATCAAATGGTTAGAAAAGCAAAATCAGCCTTAGAGACGTAAGGCATAGAGATAGAAGTCTACACGTATGGAAAGAAAGAGAGGAAAAGATGGAGAAAAGAAGTGTGAGTAGGAGTGTAACAGAAAACGTCAAATTTTCCGACAGACAAGCTTAGAAACAAATAAGAAGGCATCAAGTTCAGAGATACAATTGCTCTGACGGAGATATATCATTGGGTTGTGGATATGTGGTGGTATTTATTCAAGCAAATGACTATATGTGACGGTGTATATATGTTAGAAGATACATATATATTATATATAGGTATGGTACATACATTTAACCACATGCCTTAACTGCTAAATAAATATCTCGCTTTACGCAAAACACACCACACCACATAGCCAAAATGACATTTGTTGCAACAACAACAACAACGACAAGACAATTTATTAGCGAGCAATAAAGGAAGAAGAATTTGTAACCACTAAAGTGGAATTTAGCTGTCAGAGCACATTTGTCCATATTTAATGTGAAACGGAAATAAAGATTAACTGTGATTGTCAACCACGTTGCCGTCGCCACTAACACTGCCAATGCGTTACCAACCGCAAAACGCCACAAAACTGTGTAGCAACAACAACAACAACAGTAACAACGGTTTCAACGGTTTATTTCAACGATTTGCTGTTCTACAGAGCGCAGCCATCGCTGCTTGCTACCAAATGAGTGAACGAAAGGTGTGTACTCATATATGTGTGTGTGTGAGTGTGTGTGTGTGTGTGGGAGTAGAGATGTAAATAAATAGCTCGAACCAAAAAAAAAGAAGAAAAATAATAATAACAACAATTGCCAGAGTAAAAGTCTCAACAAATCAACGACAAAATCAGCGGAAGTAACATTCGAATGACAGCAGCCATACATACATATGTACATAAATACATATATCTAACCATTTATATATATCAACACGCCAAATAAACAAATAATATTTTTCATTCATTTCATTTCTCCTTCATACATACATATATAATACATACATTGTATGCGTTTGTGTGTGAGCGTCCTAGTAACCTTCAGTCAAGTGCTGGCAATTGTTGCTGTCATTGTCAATATTATTCTGTGTAACTTACAGTTATATAAACCATATCGGCGGCATCTTAAGTCGTTGATTTGCTTTCTTAGTGGCAGTGGCTTGTGGCGGAGATGTAAGGAAATAAATTGCTCTGGTTGCCTCTAAATATATGTAATAGTATAGTGTGTGTGTATTCCTTGCCAGGGATATAGATTTTTTTTTTTACTTTATCCTTGTTATTGTTAATAAATTGAAACTGTTACGAAAGTCTTGGTGCATTCCAAGCGAAGAGCGCTAATTTCTGTTAGTAAATTCAGGTTTATATTTCTAAAAGGATCCGTTGGCGTCAGCGGTTTCCTTACCTGTCTGCTTAGTGGCTTAGCAGGTTAAACATAGATGAAACGAATTCTCAGAATTTCAGATGTCAAAATGCTAAACAAATATAGTCAAAGTTGAATTAAATTTAATAAATTGCATTAAAAAGCTCATTGATTTATTATGTAATAAAGGAATTTTTGGAATAAAAAATGTCTTTTAAGTTCTTTCGAAATGTGAAGACGCTTTCCACTGTCGTTAAAATTAACTCATGTTCTTTATGGAATTTAATACGAAGAGCAGGCAGGTTTCTATGGAGTAGGCAGCCAAAAATCAACTCATTTCATTGCTTACAATAATGCGAACATTATCCTCTAGGAAAGTTAGTGGCTCCTCCCTGTAAACTCTGACAAAAGAAAAGCAGTTGAATGTAGTCTTTGCATCTGGGTCATCAAGAATTTCATTTATTTTCGTCAGAGAAGATAACCTTTAGCACAAATAGAGCCAAACGATCAACTTTAGCTTCAAGGGTGATAACTTACTGTACACCAATTGGTGTATATGTGTTCTTCTGTAAATTATAGACGCACTTGTCTGTGCCGTGGCAAAATATGAGGTTCTTTCATCAATTTTGGCGTTTTAAATGCTTGCAGCAACGCTGGGTAGGCCAAATTATGGTTTTTAATACTTTATTCTTCAGTACTTCGGCCAAGGTAGAGCAAGAACTGGCAGAGTTTTCGCTGATCTCAGTGAGAAAATGCTAATTTTCTCCCGACTGGCTTTAAAACATTAAAAATCCTTGGGGCCTGTGTGACATTTCGTACCACGTACCGCCTTCTTGGAATTTTTTTTGGCAACTGGAGACTAGATTCGAAGTTTATCCATATTTTGCCACGTTCTTCACTTGAGAACATTTTATCTCGCGGCGGCTTAATAGG
>JAWMAG010000006.1:14182500-14212500 GCA_037013455.1 Ceratitis rosa
GTATGTATGTAATGTGTATATAAAAACATATACATATGTATGTAGATATATGTATTATTCGAACATATATTTCCTTGTAACTATGCCATTGTTTATTGAATTCTTTTGTTTTCCTTGGGTTCATTTGATTACATTTTTATTTCTTGACTGTTGTCCTCTGCAATTGACCATTTACTTTATTTACTTATCTTTGGTTTATTCACACAAATTAGGCAAGGACATTAGAGTAATGAATGTAACAGATTTTTAGTTATTTGTTGCTGCTTTCACTTGCACGCAGTTTATTAAGAATATATGAATGTTCGGAAATTTACCATTTTCGCACTAAAGAAGAAGTCCTTGAGTGAATTTCAGCTGCGACGAGTTTATATTCTGCTAACATAGAAACCGGTAAAATTTATTAATGTGAACATAATATATCTGTTCGAGTGTTTTAAAGTAATTATAATTTTTAATATCTATTTTAAGGTCTTAAGTAGTTCAGCTTAAAATGATGCTTGATTTAAATGATCTTAATTTTTTATTCCGTGTATACATTTCTTTAAACATTATAGAGCGATTTGAAATATCAAGTGAAGGTGATCTCCGACGTTTTCTTAACTTTGAAATAGATATTTGGTAATATATTATAATTTGGTTTTTCTTTTTCTTTGTCTGCAAATGACTCTCGCGTCCTTCCACAAGTAATATTTTTTTGAATTGTTACAGTCGAAAATACTGGAAACTTGTAAAAATACGTCAACGAAGAAGAAGCAGACTAATAATGCATTAAAATTAGGCTACATTGCCAATTTGCAAAGCAAAATTGATTAAAAATATTTTTAAAAATTACGTGTATTGCGGTTTTGTCTTTTTCTCATTTATACTTTATACGCGGCATTGAAAAAATTATTTCCATATAAGTGAATTTTTTTATACAGAATATACTGTTAAGAAATTAAATTTTATTGAAATTAAGTTAAATTGGTATTTAAAAGTATAATGAATCAAATTACATTCATTAAAAAAAATTATCAGGAGGTAAATTATGAAATACATATTGGCTATCAACCGATATATAAATAAATTTAATTATTATCAAACGCGATTTGTGAAGTGTGGAATGTGATTTTGGTTTGTTATTTTCTGGGTCGGTGAGGTGAGCTGGTTTTATAGCAGTTTTACTTTTATATTTTTTTTGGTTAAAATTGGTAAAAGTTTTATTTTTTCTCTAACTGTGTAGTTAAGGATTAAAACATGAATTTTATCTTTCCTTCTAGCCAGGTTATCCTATAGAGCTCCATGATTTAGTTTACTATATTAATGTTGAGGTCACGCATAACTTTGCTTATGACACTGCACAGTTCACCATTTTAATCACTTGATGTCATTAGATGTTTTAAAAAATAAAAAATGCGAAAAAACTAAATAAATTAAAAAGTGAAAACAAAAAATTAAAGAAAATGGTCAAAAATGGAGTAGCAGAAAAAAAGAAGCAAAATTTTTAAATATAAAAAAAAGGCGCTACACACCCACCGAACCCGACTTTTTAGCCATTTCACTTACAAAAACTTTGGCAGCAAACCACAAGTCAATGCCAAGCAGCAAATGTGCCAACAAAAGCTGCATGAAATTAAACTTGAAAGGTTGTCAGTGACCCTCATTAAAAAGGGGCAACATGGAAATAAACCAACAAAAATCCAAAGAAGCGTCAGAAGAAATAAAAATGCCAACAACCAGTTATGGTGGAAAAAAGTAGAATTTACTTATATTTGCTAAGCTCAAAGAGAAACGCCTAAAGAAAAGGTCAAAACTGCTTACACTTTGATGCGCTGCTAAACACCAAACGCCAAATACGCCCATAAAGCACCAACGACACCGACACCGACACCGACACCCCGCCTATACGACCCGACCGAACTTTCTAACGAAACAATGAATTTGATTTTAATTTGCCTGACCGTCGCAAGAGCAAAGTTGTGGTAAATGATTTTTGACCTCGGGTCAGCCGAGCTTTGGAAATTTGCCTCCCTCAAGTGTGTGAGTGTGCGTGCGATGCGAATACAATCATTCGCATACATACCTACACAAATACCTAAGTATATATGTAGTAATTTTTGCTAAAGTATTTTAGTCCACACATAAAGTACTATATTCGTAGTTGTTGTAGTTTGTATTGTCAAAGTGTTTGCCAACATTACTAAGTTTCTGCTGACATACATATATATACAAGACTAACACACTTCTACCTACATACACGTATGTTCCTCTACTTCTACTTCTTCTGCTTGCTCTTCATTTAGTAACCGCCTTTGGCATGGAAATTATATTCTTCATTAGTTACTTTGTTTTGGTGACTTAATTAAAAAGTTTGCCGTAGATGCCTTATAAAAATATCACAGCTAAGAGTTAACGTAGTCGACTTGTCTTGCAGAGTGCATGAGAATTCTGCGTTGAGTCCGCTTTACTATGGCGGCGAAAGGGTGCACACACATCAGGGTTTTATTGGTCGGTTAGATGTTATGAAAGTTCGTCAAAGTTATGTGAAGTTTCTACTTATTTCTTTGCTTCCTTTACTTTCCTTCCTTCCTGCTGCTTTGTAGACGTCAACTTATAAAATGAAATGAAAATGTTCATGTGTCTGGTTGTTCTTAGTGTAGGGGTGTAGGTATAAACGAAGCTTTTTTGACTTTTGTTGCCCATGAGTGGCAAGTTGAAGTTGACGTTGCCTTTATGTCTATGCTGACGTTGCGCATGGGTAAACTGATTAAGGTTGCAATGGCTTTAGTTGGCATGCATACGAGTTTAATATGTGAGAATTTCCGTTTGGTATTTGCATATATATTTGCTAAATGGTGGTTTGGGAAACGCGAAAAATGTCATGTGAAAAATTATTATTTTACAATTTTATTAGAAATATTTTTACTTGAAAAATTTGAAATTTGGATATGAGGAACTTTTAGGCGGAAATTTACATGAAAAATATTTGCTTTTAATCGAATAATTTTTATTTAAATAATTTCTAACTTAAAATTAAATTAAAATTCTTATAGTATAAATATTAACTACTGGGAAATTATTATTTGTTAATTTTGGAATGAATTGTTTTGAATTATTGCTGGTTAATATAATTTATATATAAATACTTGAAAATTTGATATGTACTGCTTCCATTCAATAACATCATCTGGAATATTTTTTTGATAATTATATTTAGAATTTTTTTATTGGAGACATATTTGAATGGTTTTTGATTTGAATATTTTTAAAATTATTTCTGATTAGTTTACATGAGATACTTTTTATCAAAAACAATATTGTTTTATAAATTTTATTTAAGACATTTTTTTCTTTACTTTATTTTTAATTTTTTTATGAAAAACAATTAAAGGTTAAATAATTTTTTTTTTTTGAAAATTTTAAATCAGAAAAAGTTTTGATTTGGAAAATTCATATTTGATGTAATGTACATATATTTTCTTTTATGGATTTTCTACAACTACATAGAATTTTTATTTAAAATCATTTCTTTTTTAATATATTACTTTACAAAATTTAAAATAGAAAATTTAAATTTCGCTTATCTTTATTTGAGTATTTTTGTTTCACAAATTTTCTATTTATAACTTTATTTAGATTAAATATGTTTGAATATAATTGTTTACCTAAATTACTTCGTTTTAAAATTTGATTTTAAAAACTTTTATTTGATATTTATTTATTTGTTAATTTTATTTTGATTTTTTTTTTATTAGAAACCTTTTAAAAATTTTTTATTTGAAACATATTTATTTGGAAAATTTTGGTTTAGTTTCGATTGGGTTTTTTATAAAATTTGCAATCGAAGTTTTTTTTTAATTAGGAAAAATTTGATATATTTTTCTGTGGGTTATGCAAACCTAGTAAAGGGCATCCATTATTTTTAAAGGCTTAAATAAAATAAATTTTAAATTAGTTGGAAGTATCCAATATCGATATCCTTTTGAAATTTGGAAGGCTATATCGTTATCCCTCTCTCCTGGAAACCTTGTCCCTATTAGGACAATTGGCTGATCCTTTACCAGCCAAATCCTTCGCCATAGAAAAAATAGTTGCCGAATCACTTAGTGCGTGGTCCGGATTCTGGCGAGTCACTATTGCCGTATGTGGTCTGACGTTGTCGTTATTATTCTCTCTGCTTTTATAATTCGTTACTTGCTTTAGTTCGACGGAAGTTAGTGAAAATATTAAAATTCCATTACAAATACTATTTGAGGCCTACTCTCAAAGATAACAAGTGGTCTTTAAACTAACAGAATGGAACTTCAGATAGTATTGTTAATGTGGTACATATGATCCTGAAGCATGATACAAGTTTCAGCTATTTTAATTGTTGACTTTTTCTATGACAGCCACTAAAGTAAGACGTATTATTATGACCTCGATGATTTCCATTTATGGAAAGAAATGCATCAAAGATTTCTATAAAACTATGTGTAGAAACTGAAATCAAGCGGAGACAAAGTATGTGGAATATTAAAACCCAAGCCCTATGTTGATTCTGTTATAAGCAAAGCCAAAGATATGTAGTGGTTTAAGCAATTACTAATCGGACGTAGGCACGCTGAAAATGATAAATGCTCTGCGCACCCAACAACTGGCACATAACTATAGGAAAAAATGAGTATAATATTAAGAAAAAAAAAATGGTTATGAATGTTTGCTGAATCATAAATAGATTAATCATGACTTTTTCATCAAACATCAATTTCAATTTCAAAAATCTTTACTACATTACATTTTGTGAATTTCTTAACAAAAATAATACTCCTTACGTGAGGAACATAAATCCTTGCATAACTTTATGCGCTGGCTATTTATGAAATTTCCTGCAATTCTCAAATGATTAGCGGCGTAATACGGGTGAAGGGATTA
Source organism: Ceratitis rosa (assembly GCA_037013455.1). Classification (NCBI taxonomy): domain Eukaryota; kingdom Metazoa; phylum Arthropoda; class Insecta; order Diptera; family Tephritidae; genus Ceratitis; species Ceratitis rosa. Next base: position 14,187,394 of record JAWMAG010000006.1, read on the forward strand.
TTTTTTGCAAGAAAATTACCAACTTAAAAACGAGATCAGATATCTGATTATCTGGTCTGTTTGCTCACTTCCTCCATCTCCTCCAGCGTCAGATGCCTCTTATTGCATTGGCTAAAGACCATTTTTTGTAACGTGCATAGTGCTCAATTTGAGTACATTCAGGACCCCACCCGCTGAGGCAAAAATCAAATCACAGAAAAAACTAAAGGTTATTCTTAAAATCAGTAAGTGGATCGGTGATAGGAAGAAGCGTTGGCATAAGTGCATGATCTCTAATGAGAATTAGTTCGAAGGTGACAACATCAATGTCATCAACGATTATATTATATAAATATTTTGTTCAACAAATCTGAATTCTAGTTAGTTTTTAAGAGATCTTCTATTTCTATTAAAAATCAATTTTGTTTTGAATATTTTTAAAACGTAAATTATATTATTTATGAATCTTTTCAGGTCATGATTAATTTTTTAACTAAAATCCATCCACTTAATTGTGATTATCACCTTTTTTTATATATATTAAAAAATTTCATACGGTTTGCTAAAAATTTTGCTACCAGGAAATCATTAGCTGCATACAAATACACACACACATACATACGTGTATGTAAGTAAGTAAGAAACAGAATATATATCAAATATGATTAGGTAAGAAAGAAACGAAATAATAAATGAAATGATAAAGATGTTAACAGTTTTTGCGACGTCTTTATAAGAGAGAAAACTTTCTTAAAGTATTTATGGACGCAACAAAAGTTAAGACCCAAACTTCTTATTAAATTAAAGGAAAAACTTTGAAACAATTTCCACGCATGTGTGCGGCAGTCCCGAGACTTTGTACTGCATATACCATCCATACATATATGCTAGATAAATACATTAATAAATCCTTATGGCGATATATCTATGTATGTATGGTATGTTTTTGCTTGCTTGTATGAGTGTATATAGTTTTATAAATAAATAAGTCTACATAAATATTTCTTTGCCTTTCAGTTTTTTTTCCAGAGCTGAAGGGATAATTTATTAGGGTTAACTTTGTGAAAATTTCCTTTACGTTTGTAACTTTTTGGCTAACTTATGTGACAATTAAACCAAAAATTGAATTGTCTCCGCTAAAAGGGATTGAAATTTAATTAGCAACTATTTAATATGCGTAATGTGTCATTGAATTTCGCTTATCTCTAATTTGCCTGCTGCCTAAGTGAAATCGTGCTTATTTGCATTTTCTTAACTTTTACTTATCCATTAATTTTGTGTTTATATATATATATATATATATGTTGTTATTTCTTTGTTACAGAATTGCCAGAAAAACGGCCAACACTTTTTACCGAACACACACGCTACGAACCGGGCGATGTTTTGCGTGCCAACTGCAGTACGCCACCGTCGAGGCCGCGCGCTGAGCTAAAATTCACAATAAACAATATGGTGGTGAGTAAAATGAAAATATTATTTATTAATATTGTAAGCGTTAGTGGATTACTGTGGGTAAAAAAAATATTATTTTTGTCGATTGCTTATAAATAATTGCGAATGTTTCTATGGTAAATCAGTATCTCATTAATTTGTACTTCTTGAAACCTCACACTTACACGTTACTATACCTTTTTTGGCTCTTATTCACTGTGTGCGTGTTTCAAAAAACTTCTATGTATTTTGTTACCAAAATTTTCAACACAATATCCATGTTACCTGCACATGATGATTCATGTATGTAAGCTCCAAAGCTTCCATTATATTTAGAAAACAATAGTAGTCACTCGAAAATATGCCAAAGCAAGGTTTTGTGCCAGAAAATTGCATTATTTCGTTCGCCGCAGGGTACTAAAGAGCAATGAAGAGTGAATAGATGTTGCTCACCAAGATTATTTCAGCCTGTTGCTACAGATAAAAGTAAATTTTTGTTTTCATTAGCTAATTTGAGTTAATGAAGTAAAGGAAGAAGCTGCCTATTTTGAGTGCTAAGGACTTGGGGAAAGTGGAAAGAGTGAAATTTGTACAATAAAAGCAATAATAATTTTTGAAAATAATCCTGAGCTTTATACAATAGCTAAAATAAATGATAGTGGCGCAATTAGGTCTTTTAAAAAAATATCATGAAAGCTCGCTCGATTTGGTGATTCGTTTTATCATCTCCATCTCCTTAAGGCCAGAGATTGGATCACCACCATCACGATTTCACGTCTCAATCAACTGAAGGCTGGTCCAAAGTAATGCTCCAACATTTTGTCCTTCTCTGTGAAGGCTCGGCACTCTACCGATTTTTCTACACCAAGCTTTTGGCGATGCTATTTTAGGGGGTATGCCCGGCAGTATACATAATGTTAAGTTCTCTTAGTGCTAGCAATAGTTTGGTGTATTATTATTTCAGAACCTTAAGTGTTCCTCTAGTTTCCACTATTTTAAACAACATTTGAGATTGCTGAAAGGTCTGGGCATGCGATGGTGACAGCCTAGCCAGTGGCGTCAGTACTAGCCGTCTTATCCGCCTTTTCATCACCTTCTTCATTCGTTTGACAAGGGATGCAAGTGATGTTCACTGTGCTATCTCGTAATAGTCTGTTTATTGTCTCTTTACGTGTTCTCAATCACTTAGACTTGTGTGTACATATTTAATTGCCTTCAGTATTGCATAGCTATGTACAAGAAATCGGATAGATTTCCCTTTTGAAGCGGTTGCTCATTTGGTAGTTTCACTATCGTAATCTCTTCTTGGAAGACACAGTTGTAGCCATTATATTTCTTGGTTAATGGGGTAGTCACAGAAGAACCTTGCTACTGTGCATATATTGCTTTTGGATCTATTAGTATAAGTGCGGATGGCCTTGTATTCTGCCCATTCTCTCTACTAGGTGACTTGCACCTGCCAGAGGTGATTTGTTTCTCGGTTTCTCTGTAAACTTAGCCATCATGTTCTTCACAGCTAGAGGGCTGTACCCAACTAACTAGGCTGTTAGTGCTGCTATGTTACACCTTTTTTTCAGTGTCGGTCGCCATACTAATAATCCATATTTTAGTAAGTAGATCTGTAGGTATTCCAAATTCGGACCGCCTGATTGGTCCTGCTGTCAATATTTTCCCTTCAGCTAATTTTTTTATCAATAATTATTCCGAGATAAGTGACCGAACTGGAGAGTATTATGATATTATCCTTTAGGGATGGTGTATTAAGGGGGTCTCCTCATCAGTCAGTTTCAAAAAATCTATTTTTTTTTTTTTTGCTTCAATCGTTAGAATTATTATTAAAGAATATTCATGCAAATTTTGAGAGTCCAACTCAAACTCGTTTAGGATTTACAAATCTGAGTAGAGTCTCGCGTGGGGCAAGCGCGAGCTAAACTAAAAACTTTAAAGCCTATTTCCCGAAAACCGTATTTTTTAAAATTCCGTGCACGATTAAAAATGAACCATTAAAGCTATGTATACAAGTAAGACACCGTTTTTTAGATAATTTTATTGTCCATAGATTGAACTAAAAATATTTATTAAAAAATTTTTATTTTACAATGTTATCAACTCAATTATTCTTAGAAAAAGCACTAAAAATCGAGTACTTTTTTAAAAAAATGACAAAAATGTTAAAATTTCAACTTTCAATCACCATAATAGTCTATGATCTGCAAAAAAGCCTTCTGAACAAGGAAGTATTTCCATTTTTTGTTTCAGATAAAAATTACGGGCTGAATCATGCACGGAGTTTGAGTTGTTAATCGCGAGCTGCTGCGCAAGATTTTTCATAAATCAGCCATTTTTAATTATTTTGACATACAATAAACTTTTTTTTGTTGAATAAATATATGTTCAAAAATATGCAAAAGATCATTTGTTTCTCTTGTTGTTTTCATGTTAAAAAAAAATCCTGAAAAACCTCTTTTTTTGTAAGCTACTGATGAGGAGACCCCCTTAAATTGGTAAATTTTTTTCTTCCTCGTGAAGAGGGTTACCATTTTTCGGGTCTTACAGTGAGTCCTTGTCTCTCAAGTTCTTCGAGAATATGAAAACCAAGCCTTAATCAATAGAAAAAGCCATCAATAAAAATCAAAATTAATAATTTATATAGCGATTTTCACTTTGTAATAAAAAAAGATTTATTTATTTTTACATTGATGTTAGGACTTTCAAAGTAGTCCTTATTAGAGATGACACACTTGTTCCAGCTCCTTTCAATCTCCGAAACATATCTCAATCTCTACGGCTATTCAACCAATGCCTTCTTAAGGCTCTCTCTATTTTTTGCAAATAGGGTAAGCAACAGGGTATGTAGGGCAATGAAAGCAAAGAAAAATATATTAAATTTTTCCTCATGGAGTCTCGAAAGCACTGCAGGACGGTTATTGGCCTAATGAGAGTTCAAAACGTACCTGCATGCGAGCAGTGTGGGAATAAGTACCAGTGACACAAGTAGTCGTCTGTCTCTGACCAGTTTGGCTGTTTAGAAGGATGGGTGGCATTTTAAAACTAGATATCTAGGTCCACTTAAATTTCTCAAAAGTGTTGATTTTTTTCGTGAAGATCTCAAATCCAATTCAATCCAGTCAGGGTTGACGGCCAGGAAGGTTTTGATGTGTGCTTGGAGAGATTGGCAGGGAATTATTTACGATCCGGCAAAACTCTTGGCTCAGAATCCTACTGTCAACAATTGGACCGTCTGAAGGAAGCAATCTCCCAGAAATTGCCAGCTCTGAGCAATAGGATGGGAATTGTGTTCCATCAGGACAACGCCAGGCCGCACACATCGATAGTGACTCCCCAGAAGCTCATGGAGCTTGGCTGGAAGGTTTTTATTCATCCACCTTATAGTCCGGACCTGGTACCAATTGTCCATGGCCAACAATTTTGCTGGTGAAAAATTCGCTTCAAGAGAGACTTGTGAAAATCGATTGTCTCAATTTTTCGCCAATATTTGACATAAATTGGATCATTCTAACTATGGTAATTAAAGCCGTAAGTTTCAAGCGAAAATAATGGATTTCTTTTTATTATACCTAATATAATTGGACGGGTGTGGTATTTAAGTGCTTAGCATTGCGTACTGGCATTCGGAAGACCCGGGTTCAAATCCTGGTGCTACCAACATCCAAACGTTATAAAAAAATAAAAAAAATAACAAAAAAAAATTTTCTAATTGCGGTCGCCCCTCGGAAGAGAATGTCCACCCATTCCAGTGTATTTCTGACATGAAATAAAGGCTCCTCATAAGAAATTATCAGCCGTTCGGAGGCGGCTTAGTATATATTGTAATTTCCTCCATTTGTTGGAAAAAAATCCAAACGCAAAACCACAAAATTGTAGGAGGAGCTCGAAAATTGCTCCAGCGGCAATTATATATACATATATTGTATAATGTAATTGGGACCTCCGAACGGCTGAAGGAAAAATTGATCTTTATTATTATATTTTTTCAAACAAATTTTCATTTTTATATGGAAGTCAATGAAAAAGGAAAAAACATTTGATGATTAATTTCTGTATATAATAAATAGTCTTGTGGCTGACTTCATTACTTGACCTAAGAACGTCACTTCTTGACCACATGTCCACATGTTCCAAATATCAACACGTAATTTTACACATTACCAGTGTCCATCCACATTCAATGCCAATACAATTTCTGCACATTCCAGCTTTTTTTTCTTCTTGACAATCATTCGTATGTCCGCTTGCCGACAATCAAGAGGAATGGAGCAAAAATCTCAACAAATTAGAAAATTCCTCAAGCGATTCCTTCAATGAGTCGAAGAAATAAGAGAAATCTGCAGTTGTGTTTGTTTTCTAACATTTTTACACGCCTTTGTAAGGTCTACGCCTGCGGACGGCTTCAGCAGATGCTTCTTCTTACATTTCTGCTTTCTATTGTTAGCAGCAAGCAGCTGACTTAACTTGTCGTCGACTATTGAGCTGTTCGTTACGCATTTCACTTGTCATCGAGGTGTATTGGAGTGTTTGTGCGTGTCTGTGTGCTAGTTTGGCCTACGGTAAATACCATTTCAAGCACATATACTCAGCATGCATTTTGGCTGCTATGCTACGGAGTCTCTGTGGAGTGATACCATGTAATGAGCATCTTACAGTTGTACCTTTGTGTTTGTAATCTTAACCATGGTCAGCCAAAGGACACACAGCTGCCGCTAAAAGCATACCACAATACGTCCCAGCCCGGTTTTGTTGACAGGTATACCAAAAGTTGCCTCTAACTTAGGCTGACAAGAGCATATTATGTTCGAAGCTGAAGTGCAGTGAGCTTTTTGGGGCGTAAATTGCAGAAATGAACTTTTAGATACTCGACACTCTAACCGCCAGCAGTGCATATGTGGGAGAGTTGGCTAGAGAAAGCTATTGTTGACTATATTCTTAAAGGTTTTTGGTCTAGTTGTTTTCAGGTTACGTAGCACTGATTTAAAATGGAAAATTTCTTTTAAATTATGATAAAAAGAAAAAATTGGTAGAAAAATCGGAACACTGCTGAAAAAAAAATAAATATTTATTTTATGGCGCTCACGACGTCAGGCTTATTTGGTTGAACAAATCTTCACTGCGAACCGCTAGGTATGACAATTCTCTTCTCCAGCTCCCTACGTACAGCTGCAAAAGAAACTATTCGATTTCGGAAAGGTCGTAAAAACGGCTGGTAGGATGATGACTGCCGTGTCGCAGTGGAGAGAAAACAGGCAGACAAAAAAGAAAGAGAGGCCGAAGTGCGTGAGTATGAAGGTAGGACGACTTACAAAAGGTTTCAAGACCGGAGAAAACTCTTGTAGGACCCAGAGGGGTGATCTAGGGACTGATGTTCAGAGCATATTGAATTTATGGAGGGAACACTTCTCCAGACTACTGAATAGCAATGAAAATTGAATATCCGGAGATGGTTAACTCGAAACCCAAATCGATGACGATTGGAAAAGACATTCCACTACCCGACTATGTCGAGGTTCGAAAAGCGATTGGACACAATAAAGCGGCGGCCCGAAGATTAGAATTTAAGTGTGTTCTGCCGTTTAGTTTTTTAAGGCTTAAGAACCTAATACAAAGCTTTAAATCTTTAATATAACCATAGCTCTTTTCTTCTTAAAAAAGACTAACTGAAGGCATAGACTTTTCTTAGAAAAAACCTAAGCTTTAACGACTCCATCCAATCTGTGGTTTACGAAATTTACATAACTTTCCACAGTTGATTTTCTTTCCCATTAAACCACACATATATATATATATATGTATATAGTATACGTAAGTATAAGTTCACACCACAGCCTAACACTTGACTATCTCAGCAGAGCATCAGCATAACTGTGTCGCCATAAGGGTATTTCTGTATATGTGTGTGTAAACCAGGACACCTTTAAATAATGACTCTTCTCGCTTTTCAGCAAAAAATTACATGTGAAAAGTGTGAGTCAAACACAATGCTTTACAAGCGAACAAACACAAGTGCAGCCACACGGTCATACGTCCACACAGTCATGCACACACCCATTCATTCAAAGATTGACAAATGCTTCAACCTAACAAGATACCACAAGGATCTCAGCAAAATTGTCGCTCGTTTAGTGGACATGCACACACTAGCAGAAGACATACAGGCAAATGCAGTAGACAGGCTAACGAGCAGGCATAACCACAGCAAGTAGCCAATGGAGAGACATGTGAAAAGTATCTTTACTCATATGTACACATATACATATGTATGTGTGTGAGCGGAGGTGTGTGTTGGCCGAAAATATTAAATGCCGACTAGACTCAAGGTTATATGTGAACAAGGCCGGAAATCGTTGACTTCGTGGCCAGTACGAGTTTTCTTATTTTTTTGGACACGGATATTTTGGTTGAGTGGAAAGGAAAAAATATGTCAACATTTTTCATACCAAAAATTTTTATTTTATTTTTTTTATTTTTGTATAAATATTTTTCTTTCATTTTTATTACTTGCGGTTTGTCACATATACGAGTATGTGTTGGTGTATATATCATATACTATATAAACATATTTATATTATATAATATATTGCATTTATGCGCGTGTGACACTGAAGGACACAACGTTGCTCGTACAAACTTTATGGCCATCCGCTCTTAGTACCGACTAAAGTAGAACATAAATATGTGCGAGCGTGTTTATAGAAAAAATCAGACTTCGCATTGTACCCACATATACATGCATACAAACAATTGTAGTTACTTTTCGAAAGTAACTATTCTTCCAATGCAAATATATATGTATTACACATAAACATAGATGTATATGAAATCCCGGGATTGTTGTAAGTGCTATGCACCCAAAATGCGTATGAATTTTAATATTTCGTGCTTTAGCGCTCTCACACCTGTACATTAAATTATATGTACATGTATCGCCCTTTCACCTTCATCCCTTCGTAGGTGTACCGGGGCGTATGAGTACTCTACTTGTACAATCAGCACATGACTATGAGAAGTGTTTATATGACTTGAGCAAGGATTTTTTCATATCCAGGTGCAAGTATTTCTGAGTATATGAATTTTCTTGTCTCCATTTTTTCGTATATATTTGTGTCACTGCACTAGTTTATGCTCATAGACCATCCGCAATGTTATTCTCCTTAAGATATATGTATGCATGTACTTATGCGTATATATGGTTGGTCAAGTTTCACATTGTTATGACAAGCACCTGAGGGCAGCTGCGTTCAACAGTGAAAGGATATTTCAAATGAAATATTATTATTATTTTTTTATTTTTTTTATATCTTTTCATTTGCTGTGCTGCTACCTTTTAACAACCAACCTTGAAGAAAGTTTCATATGGCGATGATGTGAAAAATGTAATGATATCTTTTTCTGCTTCTGCTTAATGGTGAAGAGAAAAGTATATGGATAACAGATAATTTAAATATAATTCTCAAGTAAATGTTTCTCTTCCTTAAATTAAATTTCAATAATTTCATTAATAATAGTTTTCAGTATGTTTTATTTTTGCCTCATTAAAATTTAGCCAAAAAATGAGTTTTGAATTTTTTAAAAATATGGCGAATTCGAATATTAAATTATGAGTTTATATAAAAGTTTTACGACAAACGGAGTTGTACCTTCAAGAACCATTTTTTCCTTCAACCTTCGTTGTAAACTTTCAAGCTAGAGTGGGGCACCCGCTTCATAATCGGGTAATGGATCGTCGGTTACTTGGTTATCAATTTGGGAATGGGGTTCGCCAACTCCCGGTGCTCTCACCGCTGGTTGCAAAAATGCTGGCTCCATTAATTCAGTATATACTGAGGATAAGTCGCAAAATTAACTTTTTTGGTCTTACCTGAGTATGCTCTGGTATTGAGTCCCTCTGTATGTCGTCGCATTTGAATTTAGAATTTTCCAACGTTACACCTGTCAGCCAGTTTCTCAAGCTATACATGCTCACGTATTTCGGCCTCCCTCATTTTCTGTCAGCATATGCGTCCCGCTTTCTTGTTTGAGGTAGATAGTTGAGACGGTATTACACCAGCTCTTCTTATGAACTGGGCGAATACCAATAAAATCGTTGGCTGAATTAGACCACCATTATTCCAGCGCCTGCAAAGTCGGCCAACCTTTGAAAGTGTTCCGTTATAGATGCAAAAGTTTTCGGATATTATGCCAGAGAACCTTCTCTACTCACCCTGAATTTAAAGTCATCAATCATAATTTGGACATGACTAAATGGCCAGCGCTCAAAAGTACATTAATAAAAGTCAGTGGGCGCAAGTCAGAGATATTTTGAATAACTTCGTTTTGATGTGGATTTTGGTGGGGTTGACCAGGGTTTGGTGACTGAGACTTTTCCTCACCACAAATGCTACCGCTGTAGTATATGTCACAACGATCTACTAGTTTCCATTCTTGCCCCGTCCAAAGCAGCTTTTGGACACTTTCTCAATGAAGAGACCGAAAGTTCGAGGTGCATGCCCTCAAATCTTGATTCTTAAAACGTTTGAGGGGCTTTTTATCCGAAGCTGTTGACTCATTTTCAATCGGTGAGTTTCTACGTGGTGGCTCATTGGTTCAGATCTTGGCTACATTTATATAGCAAGTAGCTTACTTCAAAACCAACGTACATTCGTACCGGCATCTTAGGTGAACATACGCTACAAGCTGAATTTGGTGAACCCTTAGGCATCTTGTTGAAAGCTGAGACGAGCTCAAAGCTGACTCTCATCGGCAAAACTTGGTTTAGCAGAGTGGACACGAGAAACAGTGTTGAATTAAATTGCTGCTGGTAAGTTAAAATATTAGTATAAAAGAAAATTACTCAGGCTTGCAAGATTCGTTGAATAATTTCTCCATCAAACTCTGTATGGAGTGTAGATTCCCAGCTTTCAGCTCTTGCAAGATGCCTTATGTCGAATAAGTTTAGCTCCACCAAAGCTCCTAAGTCTCTACATAGGGTGTTTACTGCTTCATATATATAATATTCAACCGAGCTCTTCCTCCGTCCTGTGGTTTGTGTGGTGATATTTCCCCAACAAATGGAAGGACCTGTAGTTTACATATAAGTCGGCTCCAACGGCTGATGGGTTTTAAAAGCAACTTTTATTTCATGTTAGAAATATATTCAAAGAGATTGACATTCCCTGCCTAAAGATAAATAGTTGACTTAAGAATAAATAAAAAAAAAATTACTTTTATTAAACGCTTGTCAGAATAATTTAAGCGGTAGTGAATAGCTTTCTATTTTAAATCCATTTTAAAGTTTAAAACTTCCGGCTTTTTCTTTCTCTTTCTACCAGCATCAGGTGTGTGTCACCCAACAGGTGTGCATACCTCAGCGGAGTTATGTAAATATTTATGTTCATGCGCATTTCATATTTTTTCCCCACTTCATACACCTATTGTGCAAACATTTAAATATTTAAAATGAAATATAATTTCTCTTACATGAGTTTGCTACTCTCTGCAGACTCTGCCGTCTTTATGATGGCGAAATTTCTAATCTGGCTAAAGTGGCGACGGTGAGCCAGTCCGATTTGGAAAATAATGCTTTAAACATTTTATGATATTTCTCTTTTTTTTTGGTTTTTGGTTTGGCTTACTATTTCACTAGATTCTTCGCTAAAATTAAACATTTTATTATATTATATTATTGAGTCAAATTTATTTTAGATAATTCTGCAGGCAAACAAATGAGCGTGTTTGTGTGATCTCTCGCTAATGTACTAAGTTCGTTGATAATAAATTATTTTAGTTAGTAGCCTAAAAGAATGCGAGCTCTGGTACAGAATCATTTTGTCCGATGGAAACTTCAAGAACTCCGTTCTAGTTTTACATTCATATCGAAACAATTTGTGTGCGGCCAATGAATGGGTCCACACAGTTAAGCCTTTTTTCCATTTTTCACCACACTTTAACTTCACATAACACTCGAATGTGAATTTGTTTCAAACGCGCCAACGGCAAACAACATCAAAGTTTATGCCTCAAAAACCAACTCAAAATACAAAAAAAAAAAATTTAGCATGAGAATATGTATATGTACATAAAATATGTAAAGGTATGTGTATAAAAAAATTGCCGAGTTTGTAGAGAAAAGCTTACCAAAATGCCAGAAAAATAAAAGGCTGATAAAGCGCAGCAGTAGAAAAAAGTAAAATGCAGATAAACAAAATAAACAAAAAGCAACACAAGAGATTAAAGTAATGAAAACTAAAACACTGGCGGCGAGAAAACAAACAGCAACAAAACGAACTAAAAAGAGATTGAGTTTATACTAAAAATAACGAAGCATAAATGAACCTAAAGCTTAAACTTTTAACAGTTACCACCAACACTACTATTCACTCATAGGAACATATATATATACATACCTATATATGTATATGAGTACTGGCTTATCAGCGCTTATTTTTACAGTAGTCAAGAGGATATGGAAATTTTCAATGTAAATATTTCAAATAGTAAAAGGAACTAAAATTTTTAAACGTAAATACTTTTTGGACTAATTAAACTTAAAAAAAAAAATTAAAAAAGGAAAATATTTTTATTTTAAATACAATAATTGGTCTATAGGACAAGTACTTTTTCCCCTTCGAACAAATTTTTACAAAAAAAAAGGAGAAGAAAAATAGAATTATACACAGTATTAAATAAAAAGTACCTTTTAAGCACAAAAAAGAATTTATCTTCTCGCTGCTTTCTTTTCAATATTAACTTTTTTTCATAAAATTAGAAAAAAAAATTAGTATTAAAAATTGCCTATTAAAAGCATTTCATATAAATTATACAACATATTGTATAAACCCCTTAAACTTATTTTGAACAAAGCTAAGAAATTCAACCTGCAGTACTTATTTTTAAATCGTAATTTTTCACCAGGAATAAAAAAAAAATAAATTAAAAAAAATATCTATTCAAAATTGGAAATTCTTACTCTTTATTGGCATTGGCACCGCTCACGCGATTATAGCCAAATCAATATAAGAGCGTCACTCTTCTCTTCTTTTCGATGGCTGGCGCCAGTTGGAAATGCCAAGTGAACCCAGGTTACTCTCCACTTGATTCTTCCAACGGAGTGGAGGTCTTCCTCTTCCTCTGCTTCCACCAGCGGGTACTGCATCAAATACTTTCAAAGCTGGAGTGCTTTCATCCATTCAGACGACATGGGTTTTGCGGAGATACCAAATTCAGACATAGCGACGTAAAGGCAGCTATATTTCGGGCTGTCGAAGGCGGCTTTAAAATTGAAGAAGATGTGGTGTTTGTAAATTCTCTTTCCACAAATCGTTTCCAAGATTTTGGCGCATGGTGAATATCTGGTCAATGGTTGCCAGGTCCAAAGCTGATGAAGTCCAATAAGTTTGTTGACGGTGGGCTTTAGTCAATAGGTCCTTATATGCGATCGTGAGGAGGCATTCTTTCGTCCAACCGTATTCTGCAAAGTAGCTAATGCATGCACCTTCTCAGTTTTTCACCGCCATATTTGAATAGTTCTGCCGGTAGGTCGACCGCTTTGTTGTTCTTTAATCAATCAGCAATCGCTATTCGAACCTCGACATATTCGGGTAGTGGAATGTCTTTAAATAAATAAATATAAATATAAATTTATTTAATTAAAGTAAAAATTGTCTTAATTAAAATAACAATGATCACTGCGCTTTCGTTTATAGGCGATTTATTGAAAACAGGCTAAATGCATATATTATAAAAAAATATTAAATTTTCATTTTTTAATTCAGTTTCAATATAACAATATATGGTTTTCGAAAAAAATGCTATAAAAGTACTACATATTCGTGTAGATATTTTTGTATATTTTTGTGTTGAAAAATATTAATTTTTTTACCTAATAAATTTATTAAGAGAAATTATAATAATTGAAAAAAAAAAATTTTTTCCAACTAAAAATATTTGATTCGATTTAAGAAATAGTGTTATCTTATAATTTAGTCAATACCTTCTTCTACAATAATATTTTTTATTTAAAAAATTATTGCATTTCATATCTACATATTTATGTACGTTCCGTCAGACACGAAATTGGGAATTATTGGATATTAGAAATTTTATATAAATTTAAAAATGTTTTCAAGCATGTTTTTCTAAGAGAAATCAACTTAAAAATAAATGAAATGTTTTTTCAAGTAACATAAACAAATATTAATAATATATTTGGTTGCATTGAAAATTTAAAAAATTGTTTACTTCTTATATTTTTAATAGAAATTATTGTGCTTTGTTAATATTAAAATACAAGGCTTTCGTCTTTCACAAGCCCACTGTGCACTATAAGTACCACACTACTTCATATTAGATTTTTTGCGCTTTGTTATTTTAGTTTTGGCCATATGCACATGTTACAGTTGCAGTTGTAGTTGTAGTTTTAGTTTTTAAATCTTTTTTCATTGTCCTTATTGTTGTTGTTGTTATTGTAGTTGTTGTTAGGGCAATTCATGTTTGTTGCTTTGCCGCTGATGGTGTTTACAAGTTAGCTTTGCTTTGTTGTTACCACTGACGCTGTTGCAAGTTGCTATTTAAACTTAAATTCTCAGTTGTGGTGTTTTTTGTGTGTTGCCCCACGGCGCTGATACTGATTTCAAGTTTGTTTTTGTGGTATTTATTTTTTTAGGTGCGGATTTTGTGTCGCCACTTTCAGCAGCAAAGCAAAACGAAATCCAAAGCAATGCAATGCATGAACGCCATTTCTAATCCATGATACTCTCGCATACTTCGTTGGTATTGCGACTGCGTTGTAATTTATTTGTGTGCGCTTACTCGTATGTACAAATATTCATAAGTGTGTACCATATGTATGTATGTTAGGTGTTTGAGTATTTATAAGAACATTCATTGGTGTATCGCACCGCAACCGTTTTGCATGCAACAGTTTTGTTGATTTTACTATTTTTGTGGTGTTGAAGTTTTTTGCGCTGAACCGTTATCACGTAGTGGTAAATTAATACAAAAAAAAAAAACCTTTAGTCTGTTTAGCTTTTTACCATCGGTCTTTATTATCTGCTTTATAACATTTGTGAGGTTACTAATTACTGCCGTTAATGTAATTCAAAAGTCAAGAGTTCGAATCATGGTAGGACGAACAGCATTCAGAATGACAGAATTTAATTTTATATAAATTTTCGTAATACAAAAAAAAAAAAAAAAAAAATGTCGGACTTTTTAATTTTTTTACCATTTTTTCAATTTTAATAGATTCCTAAAATTGGCTAAAACGGCGTGGTATCACTAAAGCTTCCTCTTTTTTAGACGTTATCCTAGGCTATATACGGGTTGGTTAACACATTTTACATGAGTGTTGTCCACGTTTATAGGGTGTGCGCCGAGATGGAGTAGAAATTTTGAATAGTTACATGACAATCTAACTCATTACCTAAGAGCAAAACTATATACCTTTAAACCTCCATAAATTAATTACCTTGAGAAATTGAAGACAACAAAATTGTCTATGCATTTCTGCCTGCCTGTGGTTTTCTTTGCTTGGGCATCATATTATGGCGATAAGACGTAGGAAACTCTCGGCTGAATGCGAATCGACAGTGGTTTCGGTCCCCGGACCGCCGAAAGCTCTTCCAACAATGCGGGAATACCTCTTACCTCTGTTGAATACCTGCTAAGAACGGCCTTCACCAGCAAGTCCAATAGCAGATGGTAGGGTTAAACCGCGTGCAGTGTAACCCCGACAGATCTGGCCATTGATTGGTACAAAAATAACTAAGAGTCTACTCCTTCTAAACAGAACTTCTGCGAGCATAACAATTATGCCGACTGGACACAGTTTAATGGGGACTCATGGTAGTAGGACTGCATGCGTCTCTTATGACTTCTGAAGATATTGCACATAGACGAGGAGGATAAGCACTATTTTCGACACTGCCCCGTCTTAAGTGCAGTCCGACATTGTTTCCTATGTAATTTTTACTTTGACTGACTTGCAGATATATCTTTCGCAAGTGTTAATAATCTTGTTTCTTTAAACCAACCAAGTAGTTTCAGCATTTAGAAAGGTGAGATGAATCTATCTCTTCCTTAGGCCCCCATAATTACCACAACAGGCCAACAGCTCTAAGTGGGGTTGATCAAGGGACACCGTGTTTGAGCAAACCTAACTACAATAACTAATTAATTTTATTACAGTAAACAAATAATCTTCGTATTCTACCCTTGAAAAAGAAAATTATAAAATTTATTGATTTTTTTATAAAAATTAAAATTAATTTATTTAAACTTTTCTTTCTTTATTTAACAGAACTTATAATTTAATTGAAAAGTAACGAAGTTCAATATTCATATTAAGAAGGTTTTGCGTCATTATCCTGGCAGCTGCCATTATTGCCCTAAATATTTAGGTATTGGTTCACTTGATACTGGGAAAATAATTTTCCAAGAGTTTTTAATATTTTTGGTGCTTTTTTAGATCTCTATTAAAAAAAATTCAGTTAGAAATTATCTGACATTTATTTATTATATTTATGTATATATGTATATTATTATATATTTCAAAGCTCATATTTCCACTCAAAAGGGTTTATTTACTGTTAATTACACTTTCACATATGTATGTACACGTATGTACGAGTATGTGTTTGCATTTGGTAAATTTACTGAAATTCTAAACGTGTCCTTTAAATGCGATTACAGCGGTTGAAAGGTGTTACCATAAATTAATGCACAGATTAAATAATTCAAGAGTAAAATGTGTAGGTGTGTGCAGCGGTAAAGCTTATGCAGTTTTCATTGTTGTGTATTCAAATTGTTAATAATGAGATATGAAGCTGAAGTTGCAGTGTGGTACGCTCTCTCTAGCTCTCTCTCTCTCTCTTTTCATCTTGCACTGAATACACTTTTATTTACAGATATAAGCGTAAGTGAGGGTACCAAAGTGCGGATTAAAACCGATGGCTTTCAAATATACTTTTAATTATGAATGTAATCCTAAAGGGCATGCAATCGAATTTAAAGTATACTTATGTATATTTGTATTTATGTAATGCGTGGAGGTAAAATTGTCCAAGTGAGCTTTTTAAGCTTTAAATATTTAAATATCACAGTTTTGCTGTTTCAAGTAAATATTTATTTTTACCGCTAAAATCACCTTGAAGTGTTAATACTTCGAATAGAGTGTCAGTTTTAAAATATTTTTTAAAAAAACTCTTACTTATACAAGCTTTATAATTAACAATAAAATATTTAATTTTTAGGAATCCTCCGAAAATAACAGCCAAATTTTATTTTGCACGTAAAATTTGCCTAAAAATTTGCTTAAAGTAAGAAAAAATAAGGAAATTATTGCATATTTAAAAAAAAATTAAATTAAAAATTAAGAAAAAATTATTTAACACATTTTTTTTTAATGTTTGATTCATTTATAAGTTTTCATAAAAGAATACAAAAATTTTTGTAAGAAATAAGAATATATAATAATAAATGATTACTGGGCTCCACGTAGCCACGCGCATACCCAAGCATCGAGCAAAAAACCTGCTAAAATCGAGTAGCAACGAAACAAAAAAAAATTTGATGCAACTCAGAATAAAGCACCTTTCCACACAAAAAGACCTGCATAAAACTGAAATATGGTCAACCAAAGTAAATCATAAAAAATTCGAAAACAAATGCACATCATTCCCGGTGCCAAAGAAACTTGCCAAACAGAAACATGAACACTTCGGCAGAACCAAACTGTGACTCAAGCTATACAGACTTGTAAAATGTATTCGCCTGAGAGAAAAACACTGTTGTTTTGTACTTATATAAAAGAGTATAAATATATGCATATCTATCGCAATACATTCACATTTTTAACCATATTCCGTTGGTATTGAAAAGCTTTTTTCAATTTTCCACTAAATTTGGCAGGCAAAAAACTTCAGCTACTACTATTTATCTTCGTTAGAAAACAATGCACACGCAAACTTTTACGCATACACATATGTGTATATACCTATACGTGTATGTAGATGTGAGTTTTAATGCCAAAGCAAAGTTGTCTTGCCACAAAACGCAAAATGCTAAACCGCTGCCACACCATAGCAAATAGTCTCAGTAGCGATGGCAACAACAACAACGGCAAATTCCAATACAAATGATAAGCATAAAAGCAACAGCAACAAGGCGTTGAAAACTTATTAATTTATTACCTACCCATCTTTAAATGAGTGTTGAGGAGAATTGAAAAAATTGTTTGGATGCGAGAGAGTCATCAGCAGCAGCTGTCGATATTCATATGGGTTATTGGGAGAAAAACATGAGTAAGCTTTGTGGAAAAGTAGAAATCTATGATGAAATAAACGCCATCTTATTTTAATTTAATTAAACATAATTTTTTAAATTATCTTAATTAAAATTAAAAAATTTAGTTTAGTTTATTTTAATTCATTATGCATGTTATTTCATATTTTTTAATTTTATTACCATTTTTTACTTAATTTTTTTATTTTTTTATATATTAATTGATATAATTTTTTTTAATTTTATTTTACATAAATTTTTTTAGTTTATTTTGTTTTTTTTTTTAATTTAGCTTATTTTTATTTTATTTACAATTTTTTTTTATTTT
The DNA here is from genome assembly GCA_037013455.1 of Ceratitis rosa. Classification (NCBI taxonomy): domain Eukaryota; kingdom Metazoa; phylum Arthropoda; class Insecta; order Diptera; family Tephritidae; genus Ceratitis; species Ceratitis rosa. Next base: position 14,205,407 of record JAWMAG010000006.1, read on the forward strand.
TAAAATAACTATTATTTTGAATTTGATTTTAATTTTTTTATTTTTTCTTTGTTTTTTAATATTTTATTCATATTTTTATTTTATTAATTTTATTTTTCATTTTATTTTTTTTTATTTTCTTTTATTTTACATTATTTTATTAAATTTTGTTTTATTTTGTTCCGATTTTTGTAATTTATTATTTTATTTAAATTTGTTTTTTTTTTTAATTTTTTTATTTCATTTTATTTTATTTTATTTTATTTTACTATATATTTTTTTTATTTTAATTTATTTTATTGTATTTAATTTTTTTAAATTTAATTTAATACAATATAGTTTAATTAAATTTAGTTTATTTTAGCTTAATTTAATTACGTTTCATTTAATTTTATTTTTTTTTAATTATTTAATTTACTTTTATTTAATTTATTATTATTTATATTTTCGTATTTTATTTTATTTTATTTTATTTTATTGTATTTCATTTATTTTGCTTAGTTTTATTTTATTTAATTATTTATATTTTTGTATTTCATTTAATTTAATTTAATTTAATTTAATTTAATTTAATTTAATTTAATTTAATTTAATTTAATTTAATTTAATTTTATTTTATTTTATTTTATTTTACTATTTTCTTTTGTATTATTTTATTACCAAAGTGATTTTGAATTTTTCACGATAGTGGCACTTCTAACAAAAATTGCCTCACGACCTTTCTATACCTGTAGACACAATCTTACAATCTTACTATTAAAAACTAATTTGACTGTTTTCAATACTTGGCGAGCAGATTGTGGCTACTTTTGCCGATTTCATATCCCTTGCAAACTTTTCCACCAACTAAAGTGACTTGGCAAAATCCTAGCCAAAAAGCTAATAACTGAAAAAGAGTAATGCCTTCCCTCGGAAATGTAAATTTTGCCTTTGGCTCTGAACTCATTTGGCACACTTCGTGAATACGCTGAACCAGTTGGAATTATTAATTGCTAAATTATATTGGCAGATGATTAATGTCTGTCACCAAGGCGACAATGTTGGCCTTAAGTAAAATTTTGAGACGCTGCTAACAAATGGAATATGGAAAAAATGCTCAAGGATGAAAAGGATGTGGAAAAAGGCGAGCACGTGCGTGTGAAGTATTTAATGGAAAATCAAAAATTGGTAACATAAAAAACTGTTATAGTTCCCTATAACCCATACGTATGTGTGTATCTGTAGCAATATCAAGCCACATCATCAATATTGAAGTCAAATGCTTATTGAAAAGTTTTCGCAGCAGTAGTAATGGCTGCCAGGCTAAGGATGTGTGGCGAAAATATACTTACACTCATATGGAAGTCACTACACATATACAATACATTTATATATTTTAAATAAGCCACCTCTATGCGGCTGTAGATGACAGCTGATGGCGCCCAGACTACCCTGAATCTCGGTTCTGCTAGTAAAATATATATATGTTTGTTTGTTTCACTACTTCTGTGGGTATGTGTAATTTTGCTTTAAGTGCTTGCCATATTCCATCCATATTGCTGTCAAATGCGGTTAGCTCCGACCGGCGTACATTACTCTGGACTGACTTTTCTTCTATGCCAGAACTCACAGCGGTGGTGTTTTATTTTGTGGGTTTTGCTTTTTGACTGCCAATAACAAACAAATCAAATCTTTGAATGTAAGTATATAAATTTATGTGGTTGTTGCTTTTATTGTTTTTACTACTTTCAAGCTATAAAAACATTTGCCGATTTCCTTATTTACATATATCTTCACGCAATACTATGGCTTATGGGAAGCATGTGTAGGAGTATGTATGTATATACATATGTATGCATTTGTGTGAGTACAGTTGCGAGTACGTCATATGTGTGTAACATCAATTTGAGGTGCGGTTTTTGTTTGATTTAGGTTCATTTATCAAAGCCAAATACACACACGCATGCAAATTAAGGTTCGCATATACCTTTTACATACTTTTTAAGGTTGATTATTTCGAAATTTTGAAACCTAAAGCTTTGATTTGGATAGTTTTCACGATAAAATAGCATGATTAAGGCTTATTTTACTTAAAGAACTTTTTAGTAAAGTTTCTGTTGAATTGAATTTATGTTGAAAAAGTAAATAGTCTTTGTAGGCTTTTTACCTTGACCTAAGGGGAAGAGAACTTAGAAGATTGTGTGATAGGAATAAGACTGAAAATGTTATACGATCTATAACATGACTATTGTGAGGCGGGATCTCCTTCAGACTTGCCAAAATATAAAAAAGAGTACTCTAAAATAGAGGAAATTTATAGAGTCGTTATTAAATATACTGACAACTTAAACATAACCTAAGCGCGTGCAGATAATATGAAATAATATTTTTAGCTTTAATCTGAGTGCATTCGTGAAAAGATTTGTTAAATTACCGAAGTTCTAACTTTTAAATATTTATGTAAGATTTAACCAACCTACATTAATAAATTTTTTCCTTTTTTGCATTAAATTGAATACTTTATTAACCATACCCAGAGTTATCCGATTCATTTCACATATATACTGTTTTTCTCGATAACTGTCTCTTGAAGCCAACTCTACTTCTTGGGCCGAGTTCAGACTTGAGTATTTCCATTATTTTATCGACTTTTCGACAATTAAACTTCGACATCGTGGAGAATTTTTTACATCAAAATTACTGCGTCGAAGTCGCCGAAACTAAAATTGTGCATTATTGACTATCAGAGTACCAGGACCACAAAGAATATTCACATTTTCAGCTGCCTGACTTGCGTTTTTGGCTTTATCGTGTGTTTTTTAAAATAAAATATTAACTTTCCAACGCCTTCTAGCGTAATCCAATTGCACTTATCGAAAGTGAGATACAGTTCACTAAAACCAACTGTTGCAAAAATAAAAAAAAGCCTTTTACTTAACATAATGTCTATACATTAAGTGCTTCCATATAGTAAATACCATATATTAAAAGTGGTACAAGCTGTCCTGCAGTGTATTGAGTAAATCTTGAAATATCGCTTTGTATTTTTTTTTCGTTTTCTATTATTTATTTATATAAAATACAGCTTTCAGCACAAATCTTATAAGCTATTAGTATGGGAGTTATAGCTACTAGGCCTTAAGCTCAACATTTATTTACATATTTACCATTTTAAGTTTAGATTCCTTTTGTTTGGCTCTTATGAAAAATATTTGTTCTTTTGAGAAAATTGGTTATTAGGAGAATTGATCAATTGACTCAGTCGAGAAGGTGGTCAACTGTGATTATGATATTTGCGCTGCAAGTACAGTTTAAAGGGGTTGAGTTGTATTGTTGAGTTCCTATTCTAATATTAATAAATATATACATAAATATTCGGCGGACATTCAAAGTGGTTATTGGGAATGCCTCTCACTATGGAATATCAACTCCTTAAGTGTATTTCTGACATGAAATAGAAAAAGCTCCTTATAAAATTTCTTCAACCGTTCGGAGACGGCTTAAAACCCTGACCAAAAATTGGTAAGGTGATGATAAATACTTAAATAGTCCTATAAAAATTGTATGACGATGATGATGTGTAACCTACACATTGAAAGCTTTTGTAGACGTAATTCCCTGATATGTCTTATCCTTGGAGTATTAAATTTTTATAAAATATACTGCAGATTATGTTGATATGTATGAGGCTATGACGGGCTAGTTGCTATAGAATGTCTTACTTGTGACCAATATGAACGTTTTATAATGAAAGATAGAACATCCGGACCTCAATATTGTGTTTAGAAAAAAAAAAATGGTCTCATAATTACATATTACATTCACAATAAGCATGAAAAAGCCTAATGCGTTTTTTTATTTAAATAAAAATTTTGTTTACGACAATTATTTTTATTGAAGTACATACATATCTATTAATCATTATGGCTTCTCTTGCAATTTTTAGGGAAGCTTCATAATTTCATTTGCGTTTTTTTGACGAATAACTCATTTACACGATTTTCTGCGGCTCTCCGTTCGGCCAATTTTTCACCATCAAAAGAGCTTTGCAGACACCGAAACGAGACGAAACGACTAATGGTGGAAAGTCGGGGCTCTTCGGAATATCGTCAATTTTGGTCTGGCTATCAACAATATGTGCGGTCCGGTGATTTTATGAGAAAACCCAACACCATTTCTGTGTTCAATTCCGGACTTTTTTTTATTGTGAGAGTCAGTTTACACGTTAGTTTATAATGGAAAATTATTTTCCAAACCCACCGCACACTCAGCAGAAATGGTTGCCGCACTTCAAAAGCATTTTACTAATCGTTATTTGGTCGATAAACCAACGATAACGATAACCCAACTAAGGATTGTTTTATTTTGATGAAACTTAGTGCACACCAAGTGTAAAATAATTTGGAAATATACACAAATCGTCATAATCCAGCTTCAAATGGAAATATATGAGAGGCGGAATGAAATTCAGGTTGCCGTAACAACACCAATTTTTGGACAGAGAACACCAACTAAAATTCGATACTTAAAATCCCATAATATGAACTAGAGCTCTAAATTCTCGGGTATCGTGTAGTGCGACCGCCTATTTTTGACCAAACTGCGACTTAAAATAAATATCGTTTGATTAATTAATGTTCCGTTCCGCCCGAAATAAGTCTTTCATATTAGTTATTTGAATAGTTTTATCAAAAATTCTCACTGACTAGTGTGATCGCTCAATAGTGAGATTATCGCCATGTTTTGTGCTCAGACGAAGTTCGTTTTTAAGTAATTAGAAAAAAGGAATGTTATCTACAATTAATTTCGTTGAAACGTTCTATAATAATTTCAGATTTTTTTTTTAATTATTGGTTGTTGCTTTACTTGCTTGTAAGATGATTGGATAGCAGCACTCAAATCCTAAAAATTTAGATTTAAACTTTTTCGAAATATATTTCCATACCACCCTTTCTATTCCTGATTACTTACTTATATTAATATAATATATACATTTCCTGATATATGCAACTTGAGACTTTTCTCCTTGCTAGAGGTCTTAAGTCTTTTTTATGTCCTTAACTCAATTTTTTTATGTAAAGCTTTAAGTACCATATACGAAATTAAGTAGTACATATATGTACATGTTTCTTTATTCTTTCTTCCAGATTTTGTATCATACACTCTGAGTAAATTGGGAATAAACCTTAATCAAAGAAATATATTTTCCGCCAACTTTGTAAAGTTGAATTAAAAATCCAAAAATGTGAAATTTATCACGCACACATCCGCTTACACATATGTACCATACATATACATAGAAATATACATACATATAGTTAAATATATTTGTTAAATATGTTCATACAAAGATGAATGTATGAGAAAAAGTTCTTTTTAAAAATTCTTCCATATCATCTACTTCTTCTTCATCTTAGGTGTGATAATCACTCACCTTCACTGCCTGCACACTGAGAGGAGAGGAAGTGTTAAGTCTTACTGATTGTTACTTAAACGAACTTGAAACTTTTGCCGTTCATTTGCCACTGCCACTAACACATTCAGTGGTGTCTTGTGTGTGAATTGGCCTTAAGCGGTTTTTTGCTTCAAATTATTCTATGGAAGTTTCTTCACGTGAGGTTGAGCACATACACGTACATAGGTAGATATGCACGTGGCTTAAAATAAACATATACGAATACATACCTACATGTGTATTACCATTATTATATGTACAATACAAATGTATTGTACGATTAGGTGTGCATAGGTACATGTGTGTAAGTACAGGTGCATACTTTGCTTGTCAAAAGTTTGTTTGACATTTTGAATATTAGGCAACTTAAACTGTGTGTGTTTGTGTATATGTGTATGTAACACTTAGTGTTGCGGTGTGCACATTAGAGTATTCTCTGCTTCTTCTTTCTTTCGTATTTACCTTTAAAAACTTATTCACATACATACATACATATATCCATTGTCATATACATACATACATATATGTACATAACATATGCACTGCAGGGGAAAACCAACTAGTATGTAAAAACTCTAGTTAAACACTAGTTTGTTGAAGATGAAATCATACCAGTTCGTTATTTGTAAAGTAGTCCACCAGTAACGGGAGAAATAATAATTTCCACCACCGTTCGTTGTTGTTATATCGGTCCTTTTAGAGACATAATATTTTTTTAATTAAGATTTTATTTGCTTTTAGGTGAATTTTTCACCACTCCTTCATTCGTATGTTGTTGTTGTTTGTAGTACGCCATGGTTTAAGGTGTGAAGCGTGAGGATCTCGATTAGATTTTCGCAGCGCGGCACCCTCATTTTTATTTCATTTATTTATTTTTATTTCTTTTTTTTTGGTGAAGTAGAAATTCTACATGCCTAAAGAAACTAGTATACAACTAGTATGAAGCTGATGCATAGTAGGACAATTGTTTGCTCGTAGGACATCGCCGTGTTAGAAATACCAGTTGCTTACATGGAAAATGGATGCAGATGAACTAGTTGGTGTAAAAATTTTAACTAGTTGGATACTAATTGACAACTAGTATAATACCCTGCAGGGTGTATATACGATTTTGGTGCTACTTTTATTGCAACACATTCACTCAGTGTTTCTTTGTCCTTTGTCTATTTCATTGGTGACCAGGCGAAAGTTTGCACAAAAACTTTATCGAAACTTTTAAGTTTTCGTGTCCATTTCTCTTTTGTTTTTTTTTTTTTGTTTGAAGTTCGCGTTTAATGAGATTTGCATGCTGGTTCAAAGATGCTGTTTGGTAAGTTTCATAGTTAAATTGAATATTTTCGTGAACCTTAGAAAAACTGTTTGCTCCTCGATTAAATTGTTTGGGGGTGTAGATTTTCTAGTGTTTGTTTTTGTTTTACTTTTCTGATTTTTTTCGATAGTTGAAAGGTTTTCAATTCATTTAAAAGTATTTTTGAAGTTCAATTCTCTTGTTATTTGTTTTTTTTTTCTTTTAAGTCAGTTATATTTATGTAAGTGTTGCAACCTGAAAAAGATTTCGAAGGTCATTTGAGGATTAGAGTTGTAGAAGTGCGGTGCACTTGTAGTTAAAGGAGGTAAATTACAGCAGAGCAGAATGTAAATATGTATATTAAAAAATATTTTTTGACAATTTTTGAATATT
>JAWMAG010000006.1:14217500-14232500 GCA_037013455.1 Ceratitis rosa
TTCGATATGTAAATGTATGGAGAAGATAGTTGTCCATTTCTTGAACACGCCACGTATGGCAGGTCGTATGAAAATTATTGCATTTCCAGATTTATGCCACATACTTCCAGCGACTGTCGTTCTGACTTACTGATTGCTATTGAAACTGTTTGAACTGAAATGGCAAGCCGATGGACTCAAAGGCCTTCGTGCTGTATAATTACGTTGGTCGGGAACGCCGACCGATATCAGCACCACCTCTTCGTGGCATTGTAACAAATTTCAATCTGTTATTGATCACCTTGTATGAAACACCCATAGAAGTTTTCACAGAATAATTTTCAATAATTTAGCTCTTGAATAGCCGAAATAAAGAAAGCATTTACAAATTAGCTGAAGAAGGAACAGATAGATAGGTTCCAATGGAAATGAGGTTAGGTTTGTACACCAATAAACAAAAACTGTTCGAAAAACAAATCAGAAAGAAAATAAAACAATTTAAAAAAAAGATAGATTTGTAAAAATAAATAAAAAATAAATAAAAAAATAAAAAAAAAAATTAAAAAAAAAAATTAAAAAAAAATTTTAAAAAAATTTGTATGGAAAAAATCAGTTTTTTGAATTTTCCATTTTCCGACGTTTCCTAAAGAAAAGTATAAGTTTTTTTCTATCTTTAAACTTTTCCAGATCCACAACAAACAACTTCTGAAATTTTCAATAAGATTGGTTCATCCGTTCTTGAGCCTTAGCGTCACTAACAAACAAATATTAATTTTTATATTATATTAAGATTTTTTTTTCAAAAATTTCCACATAATTTTTTAATTTTTATAATTTAATTATTATTATAAATTTCAAATTTAAAGGCTTTACATTTAATTGGAATTATTTTCTTTAGTTTTGTTCACTTTGGACCTATGAATAAATCGCAGTCTGAGTATTTAGAAAGCAGGTTGAAGCATTTTAATGTTTACTCAAATAATTCGTTGTACCGTCCAGAGCTCTTGTTCAATAAAAGCACTTTTTTTCTCTTGCCTTGATATCCTTTTCTCTTTCATACAAGTGTTACAATTTCCATCATACATTCATTAAAAATGGTTAAATTTCTTTTTTCTCCGGAAAATTATGTTTAAAGTCTTTATTTCTCCAAATGCTTTCCATCATTTTATTATGTTCAGAGAAACTGTGGGTTAGTTGAGTTACTCAATTCACCTTCCAATTTTTTCTCTTTAATGCTTTTTCACAACCTTTTATATAAATATTTGCTGCATATACCTACTACGTCCAAAGTAATTAAGGTTAGTATTTGCATTTGCTTAAGTGCACACTTACAGTCATTATCGTCATTGCCAACCATACATATTTACATACATAGGTACTTTCAAAGTACACTTTTTCCCATCATTCTAACCATCAACTATTTAAGCGCTTTTTGGTAATTGAAATTTCTGCCACTTGTGCTGCTGCTGCAGTACTGAGAGACCAGTCAGCCAGTCAGTGTTGTCTGTAATCGACTGCTTTTGAACTATGATTGAAATTTTACTTCTTTTATCATTTTTTTTTTAAATTTTTTCGTTCCGTTTTAAATTGCCATATTTGCACAAATGGCAGTACTTGTAGTTCGTGAATGATTTGTGCAAATGTAATTAAATTTGTCTATTAAAAGGAGAGAGTGAAAGAGAAAGCAAGCAGACTGAAAGTAAAATGATTAATTTTTTTTTGTAATTTAAAAATTTTACCATTATGATGGTGTAATGGTATATTCCATATTTTTTAGAGAAAATAAAATTCATTACGTGGTTCTCGATTGATAAATCAATCAATTTCATTCCTTTCTACAACTATCTCACTCACCTTCTACAACATTAGCACTCTTTAGTTAAGTTCTTACAAACAATTTATATATTATACAAATAAACAAAATAATGCTTCAACACTCACCTGGGAGTGGCCAGAAACGATTTTTTTGCAGCTCATGACTTTCGGTCTTAGATCAAGCATCCCCTGGGTAGCCAACACACATCCGTTTGGAGGCCAGCTAAAGTGAGAAGGCAAATCCCATGCGGTTGCGCGTAGGGTTTGGGACCCACCACATGAAAAGAAAACTCCATTGAAAAATTGTACTATGCCTCGGATGAGACACCCCCCTTGTGACGACGACCCCGGCAAATGTTCTAAGGATTACGATTTGAGAGCACACACGTGGAATATCCGGTCCCTTCATTGGGAACGTGCCGCTGAGGTCCAAATAAAATTAAAGGCTGACATCAACGCCGTCCAAGAAGTGCGATGGACGAAACAAAGACGGAAGAAGGTGAGTTCTTGTGAAATATACTACAGCGTCGATATAAAGCAGCGGATTCGAGGTGGCGGAAAGATTTCACGCCCCGACGGAAGAGAAGGACGATGCAAGCCAAGAATGCCTTTTATGAGCGCCTAGAACATACCTATGAACGCTGTCCCGCCATGATATCAAAAGTGTGCACGTTAGCGTGGGCAAAGATGGCATCTTCGGTTTTACTGGAAGGCTTGGAGGAGATTTCTTCTTAAGACACCCATCTTTCGAGCTCTACTTCAGGATACCCTATTATTGCAGTGTATTTCAGGTTGAAATTTCAGTCATTATGGAAACAGCAAACATTGGAACTGAACTCGCGAGAAAGTATACCTTTATGTTCGATAATCGGGCAACGATTATGTCGCTTGGCTCGCTTACAATGATTTCAATAATTGTACTAGACTGTCAGCGAGCTCTAGAGGAGATAGCCAAACATAACAGATTATCCCTCGTTCGGATTCTTGGTACCAAAGACAGATGAACTTGCCACGCAAGGTACTACCAAGCAGATTCTTCCCGACAAAGGACGCATTGGTATGCCTTTTGCTACATGCAAACTGCTACACAGCCTTTCTAAATTTCAGAATTTCTACAAAAAAACTTGTCTGAAATGGCACCGGAAAAGGTCACCTGCTTGACAGGGCGACATGCGGTGAGGCTACGAGCTTCCTTCAGGAGATACAGCAGAAGCTATAAAAATGATGAGGACGCGACTGCCCCGGCTTTGGAAAGAACTAGGTTCCGATATCTAGGATAACAGATATCAAGATAAATTATCCAAGGGAATTTTTAAAGGAGAGAAGATAGGAAAGCTCAGTGGTCGGTTAAATACTGAGGTATCCCAATGACACCACACTGACCAAAATGTATGGATGATCACACATCGATAACCACTTCAACCTAACCTAACCTCAGGCCATGCCATGCCAATGGAGAAAAAAATTTTATTTTTTATAATTTTAATTGAAAACTTTGACTCAGCTTACTATTATTTATTAAACTAACAATTAAACAATAATTATGCAATGCAAAGGAAGTGAGAAACAAATAAAGAAGAAAAGTTAAGAAATAATTGCAAAAGTGCCTTTGTGGAGGCGAAAGGTGTTGTGATAATTCCACCAAAGTGCAGTTAAAAACTTTTGCTAAGAGAAGAATAAAAAAAAAAATACTTAAAAAAGTAAATAAAAAGGAAATGAGCGAAAATGGGAATGGAGATAATAACAACACAAACATATTGCCAAGAAAAAGAAACGGAAAAGCACAAAAAATAAAATAGAAAAAAGGAGATAGTAAAAAAAAATAAAAAAAAATAAAAATAAATAAATAAATACGGCAAGAGTTAAAGTCAAGTTGAAAAAATTGCAATGAATGAGCAATTGAAGAACTAAGCCAACAAAGAAATTAAGAAAGTGCAACCAAAGCTCACCTCACCTACTTTACAGCCAACACGCTGCTACTAGACTTTCCAGCAGCGCGGTTGCACGGTGAAAATGCACAACGCTTGCATGCACTGTCTACTTCGTTTATCAGCTACTCTCATAGCCCCAGGCGTGCTGTAAACATCTAATAATGTTAAAGGAAAGTCATGAAAAAAGTGGGTGCAAAAAACAGGCGAGTAAACTTTAGAGTGCTTGGAAGTTGTCTTACGCTATTCTTTAGTTTTTTATTTACTATTCGCGCTGGAATGAGAATACCTCACTCTTAAAAAAAAAATGTGGATTTTCAAGAAATAACTCCATAGTATAACTTTGGAATTTTTCGTTTTTAATTTTTTTCCTGCACTATAGGCTGCTCTGGTGAGCGTGAATGGAGTATGTATGCTGTGTCTGTAGCTAATATTCAAGGTGCTTTAAAAGCGTTTGTGAAGAATTAAATTTTAGTATAAGCGACAATTTTCTAACTCCTCTAACTACTTTGAGATATTTTATTATATTTTGCGCTTATCGCGTAAGCTGTAATCACAACAGACCGTCGAGCGGTCTTCTACTCGACTAGCCCTCACCAGCAGCTCGGTATACGGGAACTGTGAAACGACATTTCATTCTCCCTACGGACAGCTGCAGACGAAAAAGAACTGGTACGATGAGGAATGTCAAACTGCAGTAGAGAGAAAACAGAGTTCCTACCTCGCAACCCTGGGATCGACTACAACACGTGCTATAATCACGAAGGTGGGGCCAATACCAATAAAGAAGAAGAAGAAATAATTCGATTTAAGCCTTCTTGATGGTACTTTTTTAGAAGGCGGCATTTTATGTGGTGAGTTCCAAGACCAAAGACATGTACTAGTGGAACTCAACACGTATGCAAAAGAATCGTTTTGAAACACTAACAGCTGAAGGACAGTTAAGGACACAAGCTCATCTCCCATCCCTTCTCTTCGAGCAGTTGCACAGTCTCAGATACCTCACAGGCAGCATTCAACATCCTCCCCACTCTCTTGAACATAGAAAACTTTCAAGATTGATATTTTAAAATACATATATTTTTTTCTTGATCATCTTGTTCACAAAAATTGTTTTCTATTATTAAAGAGTTTTTTCCTCTGTTACTGTTATTTAACACCATGTGCTTGCTGTTCTTCCTCATTGTTTTAATTTTTAACGGAATGAATAAAAAATAAATATTAATTGTATGTAATATAAATGTATGGTGAGCGTCGATTTCAAGCGTGACGTATTTTCAAAAAAAAAAAAAAAAATAATAGTCCAACAAAGACAAAATTAAGTTCATCTTTGACGTTTCGGCTAGCTATGAGATTTTCGAACGCAAAAATTCGATTTTAACATCGATTAACGATAAAGGCGCTTCCTACCTCCTTTTCGAGGCAAAATCGACTGATGCCGCAGATCCATTTGCTGCACCAAAAAAGCACTCATTGAGCATGCAATGGCTTTTCAATGCTTAAAGTGGTAGTTTTACATGTTGTGATACCCACCGAAGAGTGTGGTAAATGAGCCTCATCGATAACGTTCAACGCTTTGAGTAAAGAGAACTCACATCGGTTGGTCGTTATACTTCAGTTCTTAAGCCAATTGGACTTAATAAACCTTCATGCTGGGATCTTTATGAAAAATCTTATGGAAAGAAGTGCGCGAAATGTTTAGTTTTTGCGAAAGGTCTCGGGGTCATGCTGATGTGTGTTCGAGAACACATTGATCTGCAGTAAAAATATTTCTGAGCGTACTGGATGAGCACATACTAATGTCGCATAATGTCTGGATAATGAGTTATTTCTCCTGTATTTTATGTAAAATTTCTTTCAGTTGCGGTTGAAGACTCACTCTTTTCGAAATGTATTTTCAAAATTTTTTAATTTTTTTCTAAAATAAATTATAAATTAATACACTTTGCACTCTTGTTCTTTATTGGTAAATTTTTTCTTCAACTACCGCTGTATACTTTTTCTTGTTAGTGCACTCTTTGTGCAATGCTTGTTCTAGTTCAAATACTTGTTGTTTGCGCACAATTTATTTGCATCGATTTGTTTGTATTTTATTGCATTTACTACAATATAAATAAGTTAAGTTTATATATTAGTTTTTCTTGTATTTTTATAATATAATTTCTGCACATTAAATTGAAACAAATAAAACTGAAATTGGAATATCGCTTGCCTAGATATGAACGCTGTGGTGCAGAGAGGTGACCAGAAAATGAGGGGAAATACAATATACTCGTACATAAGTTGTTTACCACTTATTTATTGTCTTGCAAGAAAGTTGCTGCTACTTTTTCTTTTACTAATATTTGGTTTTTGTTGTTGCTGACATTATTCACAAGTGTATATTACAGCCGTGAAAGATAAAAAGGGCTTAACTATGTTTTCTTTTTTTTTAATTTTGACGGATAAAAAAGGCACGATTTTAAAGTTTAAATAAATAAAATATTAGATTATTTACGAGAATTTATTTTAAAAACAGTAGTTAGCCCGTCAGAACGTAAGTAATATGTTTTCCCCACTGAAATTACGACGCGCTTGTATATATTTTTTATGTTGATAATCACAGTGCAGCTGATTTTACATAAATAAAAATATTTTCAAGTTGAAAAATGTTAAGAATATTTATATAAACAAAATAATAAAAAACACTACCAATTAATTTCGAAAATTAAAGAGATTTTGTAATATTTACAGTAAGATTGCCATCTACCATTCCGAAGGCAAGGTATCGACTGCTGATCCGATACATTCAAAATTATACAAATTATTTTAGGATTGTCACGGGTGAAATTTTGAAATTTTACAGTAACTTACATACACGGTGTGTCCCAAAAATAACCGAACTATATATTTAATTCATACAACATACAGCGCCATCTATTGAAAATTTGCAACATTAAAAAGATACATTCATCCTCTTTCAAACGCACCTGACTTCATGTAAGTCGGATGACAGATGTAAAAGTGACAGCCATTTCAATAAAACCAAAAGTGTGCTAATGGATCCAAAAAAAATGGAACAAAGAGCAAATATAAAATTTTGTGTCAAACTTGAAAAAAAAATTGAAATTAAAGTTTAAAAAATTTAAAAAAAATTGAAAAAAATGAAGCAGCCGTAACCGAGGTACTGAAGAACATTTCTATAAATGACATAAAAAATCTATGCATGCGCTGGTTGATCGTTCCAAACGTTGTGTTGAGTCAAATGGAACCTATTTTGAATAAATAATAACTTTCAAAGATAATATAATGTGTATTTTACTATTTTATATCCAAAAAGTTCGGTTATTTTTGGGACACACCGTGTACTTCATATTTTTTTGCTAGTGGTTTCATCGCTTTACACTTATTTGGTGTAATAAATAGATAATATTTCCCAGTTTTAGCACAAAAAAAAAAAAAACTCTAGAAAATATTGCAAGTGAAATATGGAAAAGCTAAAAGCTCAAGCAAAAAAAAATATAAAACCGCTTTAATTATTATTATTTAATCGAAAAGTCGATATAAAATTATGGCAGAAAATAAACGTGATTCTCTAAAAATATTCTTACCTATATAACTAAATAAAAAAATGTATAATATAAAAAATGTGTGAAAGATTTTTTATTTAATTCAGTCTTTAATAAAATCTTCCTTTTATTTGAGAAATTTCGGAATTTGCAAAAATGCTCAGTTATGACTTTTCTACAATTAAGCATAGCTATGTACGAGTATGCGTAGGTCTGTACATATCCCGGAGTACAATATGTTTGTGCATTTATTTTGTGTATAATTGTATTAGTTGTGCACTGCCAAGTGGTTATACGCTATTGTTGTTGTTTGCATTTTTCTTGTTGCTGCCAATGTTTATTGTTGCCTATTGTTGATATCGACAATTCGCTGCTGCTCTTATTGATGTTTTTGCTGTATATTTGCTTGTGTTACTCGCTCGATGGAACATTCACTGCTGATAATGTGGTTGTTGTTGTGGTTGTAGCTGCTGCTATATGACGAACGAGGTTAGTTGGCGCTGCTACCATTGTTGTGTTGTTACCCAAATAAAATTATACATACTTTTTTACCTCTCATTGTTATGTTGTTGTACTTCTATTATCTGCTCTTTCGCGTTCGTGACATAACAAGTACAGCAACAGTAATCGTGAAATTTGTGTGGGTGTAAAAGTAACAGCGGAAAATAGTTTGTGCATACAGGGTTATTCATTTTGCGAGTTACCATATAAAAAAAACGTAAATAAAATGCATTTAAAAAAATTTATTTTCATAAAATTTATATTTGTATTATATTATAAAATTTGAACTTTGGTTTTATATGTGAAACACTAAAAATTATCGCCTTGCAAGTTTTTGAAAAATCAGATCCGTTAGAGATATTTTTCGAGCACTTTTTCACATATATTGGACAGTACCGCATACCATAACTTGGAAAATCTTGGTTTTCAAAATCTCAGAACACATAGTATTTCGCTTAACCTCATAAAAATCAGCCAAACGATGTGAAATCACACGATTTCGGTGATCAATTGACGAGAGATTACGCGGTTGGGAAATTTCTCTCGCACTAAAGTCATATTCGCTCGTGTTTTGTGTCGGTTATCATACGACCATGACCCTCCGAACTGGCAATGACAGGCGCGCGACCTTCGGACCAATAAGCGCACCAGACATTAAGACTTTTATTGGTGTAATGGCTTCCCTTCAGTTATTTGGGGATGTTTGAAGAACAAAATTCAACAATTTTGCTTATTTACGTATCTCCCGAGTGGAAAATGCGACCCACTGCTGAAACAAATTTTTTTTAGAAAAATCTCCATCCACATGTAGTTGTTAAAACAGCCAATTGAGGTATGTTCAGCGTTGCGAATGGTCAGCTGGGTTCAGTTGTTGTGTGAGCTGAACCTTATATGGATGTAAGTGTAATTCCAAGCCATAATGTGCCGTAGGAAACTGCTAGCTCTAGACAATCTCAGGGAATATTTGAGGTGGAGGTGGTGCCGTAGCGATATTTGAGGTGGAGCGAGCATAACGACGCAACGCAGGCCTTTCAATATCTGTAAGCGATACAGTCTCTTCAAATTTCTTTAAAATGTTACCAATCACTTTAGTAGTTGTACGATAATATGCACCATGTCATAATCTCCCCTTAAACCGATAAACGTGTCCACGTTTGAATCATCATTTTTGTTGTAGATTTTAATTAATTTCATAAATGCATGACTTTTAACTAAACAAAAATATGTTTGGTTTGACAATTAAGTTTAACAGATGTCAAAATACAGACCTTTACTTTTGAAACTGCGAAATGGATAACCCTATATTATATATGTTATGTATGCCAAAGTGGGTGTGCACGTGATGTAGTCAGGATATAACAATGCCAGGATGTAATGAAAGGAATTGACGATTTTATGTATACATTTTTATATACACATATATAACACCGTCCGACAAAAATCAACTTTTGTTTGACCCACGAGAAAATCAAACATTTTCCGAAACTAGAATCAAAAAAAAAAAAAAAAAATATATCCGTATCTGTCTGTTATGCTAGATCAAGTCGTTCATGGTTTTTAGGGGTGACAAAATTTTGACCGCCATAAAACCCCGTATACCAGTTTTATAAAAAAATTATTGATTTTTTAAATTTTTAACCGCCATATTGGATCCGCCATTTTGAACTATAAAAACCTGACATCAAATTCATAATCAGCGACCCCAAATATCCCTAGATACCAATTTCCTTAAATTATTAATACTTTTTAAAAGAGGTCTTGTCACTTACCATTTAGGGATTGTTTTCAACCTTAAAAGCCATAAACGACTTGATCCATCAAAATGTCCAGACACAGGTATTTTTTTTTTTTGGTTCTAGTTTCGGAAAATGTTTGATTTTTTTCGTGCGTCAAAAATCGTGTCGGATGGTGTAATATGTATGTATACGATATACATATACTACATACGTATTACTCTTTGCATCAGCTAGTGCTTTTTATCAACTATTTTTATACATATGTATGTATAAATGTATGTATGTATATGTGTATAATATATATATTTTTGTAACTGGAAGGCGACAAATCGTCTAAAAGCTGCCGTTCTTGCCACCTTCGCATCGCATGTCAATGATTTCAGCAACCGTTGCTGCATTTTTCGTTTTTTTTTCTATTGTTGTTGATATTGTTGCTTTAGCGGCTGTTGTCGGCTCCGTTTTGTTTTGTTTTGCGTTTTGTTGTGGCTTTCGATTTGCGGTTGTCATCTCATTAGGATGCTTTTCAAGCTTCTTACATCGACTTCCTTTTTATTTTATTTTTATTTTTATTTTTTTTTTCTTTACGGTATCTCTTTTTCTAAATGTTTTGAGTTACTTGCAAGTTGCAAGCTGCTGTCACTGCTGATATTGTCAGCATCATTGTTGCTGGTTGTAATTGCATCGCTTGTTAGTCATGTTGGCTAGGTTTTTTCTACGAAGCCTGATAACTTTAACGGTATTAAATTCTAGATCAAATAGTGAAATAATAAAAAACAGCTTAAAGGAATTCATTTTATTATTAGTAAAAAATTATTATGCTTTTTAAATAGTAAAATCAATTAAAACCGATTAATTTTTAATGAAATTTAATTTGTGTTGAACTCCAAAGGGATGATAAGAGAGTTGTTAACGTGGTTCTAAAAGTTTTGCTTCGCCATTATAGGTTCATTTGTTCATACACCTATTTAGTTAAAAAATATTGATTCCAGTGACATATGTTTAAAACTTTCCGTCTAAAAAATATAAACAATTAAAACAAATATTATTATATAATATCGGCTCATCTTTAAGCAGCCATGCAGTTGACTGATGTGTACTGGTACTTTTAAAAAAATTTTTAATATGAAATGTTTATGCTTATGGTTCCGGAATCTCATGATAGATTACAACACGATCTGACAATATCAGTTTGCTGAGAGCATAGATAGTTTTTGGAACATCAACTGAGTTTGGGCGACCATTACGATATTCTTCGGGTGATCTACGATCTCGTTTGGATGCATCAAGCCATCGATGAACAACACTGGACCTTGATGGAGCTTTACCGCCAAGACCTAAAACACTTCATCTGCGCACTGTTGCTGAGTATACTCACGTCGAAAGCTGTGCAAATGGTTCAGAAAAGAATATTTTCTGTTACTGAAACAAAACCAAAAATGCCAAACTTTGCGATAAAACTGTCAGTTACCAGATTGCAACACTAGGATTGCTAAATTCCAAAATATAAAGGCAACTCTCGTATGTTGCTCTGTACGTGTATGTTTTGAATAAATTTCAGGCATTTTACGATATTTCCGTGTTTAATATGATACATTATTTGATGATTTTTGGTTGAGTTAAACATGCAAAAGTGTTATTATGACTTAAGGAGAAACTGCTGAACTTGTTGCCTAATGGCAAGTAAAATCTGTCGGCTGAAGCAAAAAGAGTGTAGATGTGTCGACCCCATATTCTGTGCTATGAACTTCAGTAATAGAAACTAAATGAAAATATTAATTTTCTAAATTTTTTTACGAGTTAGTTTTTAGTGCTATCAACACCGCGCTTTTAGTGTCATCTCCGGATAAAGAACGCCCCTTTTTTTATTAAAATATAATAATGTTACACAGAGCCATGTCTGGCGATTACGGAGACTGGGGAATTGCATAGTATTTTTTTGTAGCTAAAAATTTACAAATAAGTAAAAAAGTTCGAGATCGTACTATGAGCTATTTTCCCAGAAATCTGAGCATTTTTCTAAACTTTTCCACGCAAACGACGTTGCACTTGCAGATGGTACATTAACCACTTGAACTGGTGACAGGAATTTGTGACGCACTTAAATTTGACCGCACTTATCGGGTATTTACTGGTCTAACCGAGCCAGAATGTTTCCATTGCGATTACAGACCTTTAGTTTCTATGTTATATTCCTAAGCCCACGTTTCCTCACCTGATGTAAAATGATTCAATAAATCTCCAAAGTCATTGGCTTCATTTAGTGCCTCTTCAGTAACTTTGCCGTTGACTTTTTTCAGAGTTCCTTAATTATAGAAAGAATTTTGCTGTCAGGCGCTTGATACCCATAACGTAGAAATAAATACAATAACATGATTTAATCGGTATGCTAAGATAGTCAGCACCATTTCTAATTGTGATTCAGCAATCCTTCATATATACATTCACGGTGTGTCCCAAAAATAACCCAACTTTATATTTAAATTATACAACATACAGCGCCATCTATTGAAAATTTGCAACATTAAAAAGATGCATTCATCCTCTTTCAAACGCACCTAACTTCATGTAAGTCGGATGACAGATGTAAAAGTGACAGCCATTTCAATAAAACCAAAAGTGTGCTAATGGTTCCAAAAAAAAAATTGAACAAAGAGAAAATATAAAATTTTGTGTCAAACTTGAAAAAAAAAATTGAAATTGAAGTTTAAAGAATTAAAAAAAATTGAAACAAATGAAGCAGCCGTAACCGAGGTACTGAAGAACATTTCTATAAATGATATAAAAAAAATAAATGCATGCGCTGGTTGATCGTTCCAAACGTTGTGTTGAGTCAAATGGAACCTATTTTGATTAAATAATAACTTTCGAAGATAATATAATGTGTATTTTACTATTTTATATCCAAAAAGTTCGGTTATTTTTGGGACACACCTTGCATTTTTCACTTTATCCACCCTTTTATTAGTTGCTGATGTGCAACATTTTTTATATATAAACTTAACAGTCATGCATGAACTAGTATTTAAGTGGTATGCAGATGTTGTATAATCAGGCAATTGACTCTTAGATATCTCCGTGTTATAAATATCAGTCGCTAACATGGAAAAATAACAGACTCTTAGATTACTCAAAAAAAAATTTTGTCCTTACAAACTCTTTTTTGCAGTAGATTTTTCTTTAATTTTTTTTATTTTTTTTTATTTTTTATATTTATTTTCCTGTGACTCTATTTTCACCAGTGGGTACTGTATTGAATACTTCCAAAGCTGGTGTGTGTTCGTTCTTCTGGAAAACAATGTCTAGCCAACGTAGCAATTGTAAACTATGTCAATATCAGCGTATATCTCGTAAAGCCTATTGCTACATCGTCTGCAGTATTCGCCGTTGCCAATGTGCTAAGGACAGTTCACCTTCCACAAAACCTTTCTTCAAATAATTACAAGCGCCAACTTAATGGTTGTCGACATCGACCATGTCTTTGCACCAAACAGTAGGATGGAAAGATGTTGTTGTTGCTGTTGAAGTTGATGTAGCGAGTGTCCGTCTGCTCCTAAACGGGGCTAGAAAGCTGCTACAGCAACAACAACAACAGCGAGAAAGATGAGGGACTTGTACAATTTGATATTTGTTCAGCAAGAGAGGACTTTACTTTTCAATTGCCTACCCAATCCAAAGTAGCATCTGTTGGTATGAGTAATTCTATGTTGGTTTTCTGTGCTCATATTGGTTTTGGTAGTAAGACTTATAAACGAGTTCAGTGACATGGAAGACAAGACGCGAGTGCGGTGACTGGTCTTTTGTGATATATACGACCTCTAAATTTTTAGTTCTGATTTAATTTCATATATTAAAACATTTCAAACACCCATTTTATTTGCGAGAAGAGTTCACTTTTGCCTTTTTATGAAAAATACAAAAATTTGGCTAAAAAAGTTTATTTTTAAATATTTATTTACGTACAATTTTTAATCACAAATTTCTTATTTACAAATAGAGAAATTACTCTAGTATACTGTATGTTTATATGTTTTCAGCAACTCACATTTGTCTTTCTGCTTACAAGCTTGCGCTTACTTGCTGCAACGAGCAACTCTTATTACAATTTGTCCTTTTCTTTTTTGTTTTTTTTGCTTTGTCCCATATTTATTTTCCTCTCTTCTTTTTCTTCTTCTCTTAACATTCACATCTTCACTCCTCTTGCAGCTATTTGCACCACGAGTCAACTATTTTATTTTCCAAATGACTGCATCGAAATTATGCTTTCTCTCTAAATAAACTTTTAAGTTGTGTGAAGTCAAGCGTTGATGCCACTTGCAATATGTTAAAAGTTTCCAACCGTAATGTTCATAATCACAATCAAAATTAAGCTATACACTCACACAAATACAAATACAAATATATATGGATGCACACGCACACGTTTGGAATGAATGCACAAACCAGCAGAGTGCAACTGGTTTTATCATCATTCACCTACCGCAATACTGTACCTTAATAATAACAACAACAAAATCGCATATCAACTCATGTCAAATATCTCTTCATACGTTGTATTCACTTTCTACATAGATTTATATATGCATGTATATTGGTTGCACATATTCTTTCGTTGTCTCATATCATCAACACAGCAGCCAACATCCTTGGCTGGCCAGCAGTACATGGCGTATAAGTAATCTGTTAGTGGGTTTTCATAAATAAATATGTGTATATCTTTTTTGTCTTTTTTTGCAAATAATATTTGGAACTCCGCCAGCTTCAGTAATAGAGTTAGCGACTAATGTGCTCTGTTAGTTATCCTGTATGTGAATCAACATTATACATACTTATATTAATGTACATATGTGCGTGTTCACTCTATTAAAATGGAATGGATTTTAAAAAAATATTGTGATATGTCGAAAAAATATACATAAATATTTATTAGTCAACGATAGTCATCGTATGGAAAATACAATTTGCTCCAATGGAAGAGTACATATTTAAAAAAAAATTGTTATTTTAATGTGGCATCAAATATTTTTATAAAAATCATTTACTACTTCCTAAAATTTTTTTTACGAATAAAGGCAATCGTTTAAGTTCCACATAGTTATCGACTCATCCTGTCTTGATATTATAAAGTAACTTTAAAATGAGGTTAGAAATCGATGAATTGGCATCAATCAATTTGTTTCTTTCAAAAGGAACTAGTTTTGTTTTTATTATAAATCGTTTACTAGTTATTAATTCTTACTAATTATTTATTAAAATTTTGGTATTTATTATTTATTGTACAGTTTCCCAAGTTTTTATAATTATTTTTTTTTTTTTTAAATCAATATGCATGAATGCAAAAATAACTTACAAAACTTAATAGAAAATACATTTTGTATAATTTTGTTCGTAAAATGTGAAAAGTTTAATATTATTAAGTTACTCATATATGGTATACTCGTAAGCGCACAATAGGGCGGATACGTGATAATATTCAGCAGGAGCATTACTTTTGTT
>JAWMAG010000006.1:14235000-14237500 GCA_037013455.1 Ceratitis rosa
AAAAAAAAACAAAAACAGAATAAAATAAAACGAATTACATTAAATAAAATTAAACAAATAAAATTGAGTTAAAAATACAAATAAAAAAATAGAAATAAAAAAAATGAAATTTAATTTAATTTAATGAAACAAAACTGGTTTAAGGAAGTTAAGGGAAAATATGAATTTAATAAAAAGTGAAGAAATTTAAACAAAACAAAACAAAATTAAATATATTATAGAAAACTTATTTGAGAGAAGTTATATTGATTAGAACAAATAAAATACAGAAGCGAAGTGCTGAGTAAGCTGGAAAACGTAGAGATCACTACTTCAACTTTAAATTCCGCCACCGGAATTATTTTAATACTTGACTACCACAAACATGTGCCTTCGTTTTTCTAGGTTATCTGTGAAGCATTATTAAACAATGCCTGTTCAACGATTTTTTTTTTTGCAATTCATCACTTTCGCATTCGCGGAGAATATCGTTCTACATTTTCTTTGAGTATCACGTGCCGTTCTGATTTTTGCTGCAACGTTGCCTTTTCATTGGTACTGCTCTTTCAGTACTAAGTGTATATGTATTTATTTTTTCTTTATTTTCATCATTTTTTATACTTCTTTTGCTGTTTTTGCTTGCTTACATTATTTGTTAAATTGCATACCGTTTCTCTAGTTCTGCTCTTGCCTGCAGTAACCTTTTCACATCTTAGACAATATACAATTTTACAATTCTTTTTAAATAAACACGAATACAACGAAAACGAACACGACCACTTAGCTGCTTTACGCAACAATAAATTTCTGCATTTCATTATTGCTGTGCTTTGTATTTTTTACTGCAAGAAAAATAGTTGCAGTGCAACAATTCTAAAGATTTTTTCAATTTTTTTGCTTTACCAACCATTCAGAGGATTTTTGTGAGAGGAATGAAAAATTTGTTGGAAATTTTATTGTATGAAAAATAATGGAGAAAAACTGACTGAAAGCATGATTTTAAAGATTTAAGAATAATTTAAAATGTTGTTATTATATTTCATGTGTGGTTGTAGCGCAAAGTTTATACAATTATTTTTCTGGGAATGGTTTAACTTGGAATTAAGTCATACTCATCATCTCTTGAACTTGAGCTTGTGAAATATATATTTTCAAAGCCGGTGAAAACAAGCCTTTTGACGTCAATATAATCAGCATGTGCCAATAGTTGTACGCTCTTTCAGTGTTAAAGCTCATACTTCACGTATATTCTGCAGCATTCCGTTGAGAAAGGTTAACTCCTTAAGCTCTCGGATGTTCTGGCAAGTCACTATCAATGTGTGCGGTCTGGTTTTGACCTGGTTAAACCTCCATTTGGCAAATATGGGCGACATTGGGTGATTGCTTCCTCCATATAGTTCAATTTCTGACAGTAAAGTAACTCGGTGACCTTCATTGGCGTCTCTTGTGAAGCAATTAAGCACATGAACTGATCGTCAGAATGAAGTTTGAAGGTATTAGTAATGGTTTAAACAAGCTATAAAAAATTATTACAAGGTAGAAATGTTTTAAACTTTTCTTATTAATATCAAACCCTAATCGTACAAGTTGATGATACTAACATAGACCAAAGAGTTCTAGATAACTCACCACCAATTCTAATAAGAAAATATCGAATTTTTACGTTCATTTGTTCTGACTTATATACGATTATATATATTCTCTCCAACACTTTATATTATTTCGAAAGTCATTGGAGCCTTAAAATATTGAGATCATTTTCTCATACATTGGGGACTTAATCTTTTGGAATTGAAAGCCGGAGTAATTGCATCATATTTCCAATAAATCATTAAATTTTTTTTTTGGACAGTGAAATTAACATATATGTATATTCCCACTCTAAAGTAATCATTTACAAGAGCTCTCTCTCTCTCTCTGTCAACGAACTCACATATATTAATTAATTTGCTTACATATTTTCTCTCTCTTTCTGTTCTCATTCATAACAGGTTGGCACATCGGAAACACAATACATACGCACTATTGACAATTTGATGGCATCACGCATCAGTTTGAAATTGCAACTGCAGGGCATACACTTTTCCAGTGCGAATCCTGCACTGCTTCATCAGGGCAGCAGCCTAGGTTATGGCGGTTACAATGGTGGCGGCGGAAGCGTTGGCAGTAATTATGGCGGCATGAACTCGGTGCATAGTTTCGGTAGTGGTGGCGGGGTCGGTGTGGGCAGTGGTGGTGGTGGTGGTGGTGGTGGTAATGTTGGCAGTTTAGTTCTACGTTGTACAGCACAAATTGGTGATTTGTATCAAGAGTACAAGGAAATTGAATTGGGCACGCCGCAGAAGGATCCCGTGCCGGCGAGAGGTGAGTGAGATGTACTGGTAATTGTGTTTATTTACGACATTGTCATAATTGTTTTTATGTTTGAGTTTATGCTTAGGTTGCATGATAATAAAGTAATTAGTGCATATATATATATATATATATATATGTATGTATATGTTTATCAGTGTTAAAATAT
>JAWMAG010000006.1:14242500-14292500 GCA_037013455.1 Ceratitis rosa
CGCAAACAAATTTTCAAAAAAAAAAAAGACAAACAGAGAAAAAAAATTATGTAAATGCAAATTATGCTAAGCAGCCAGTAATGGATAAAATGTTGGATTTAAAAATATCTAATGACTTAATTAAAGTAATGTACCAAAATATGCGATAAAAATAATTGTAATTTATTTAAAATAAACAAAGAAGGAAAATCAATAGAAAGTCAATAAACAAATAAATTAGCTAAAGCCAATTCGCAAGCGTTCATGTAAATGAAAAAAAAAATGTAACCTGAATTGATATGATGCTAATTAAAATAATTATACAAAATTAATTTATATTAAATAACATAATATGGAGAAATAAATAAATGAATAAAAAGTCGTATATGTTAATTTTAAATCAAAACAAAAATTACCTAGTTTCAATTAATATGGATCATTATGGTAAGTTATAGATTTTTGTTTTTGAATAAAATGAATGAATATAATAATTTACTTGTCGTATAGGAGTAGCATTTATTTACCAAAATACGTGAAATTTTGGCACGCAGTGCCAGTAGTTTGGGCTACACATATGTTACACATGTTATATAATTAAATTAAAATTGCTAATATAGATGTGCTCAGATGTAAGTCAGTATGTTAGAGCATAACAATAAGTGCCAGATGCAAATATTTCAAAAAACAAAAAAAATTATAATGGAGAATAAAACAAAAATTTTCGAAAATATGCTCCAAATTTTTAATAGTTATTGCTTTAAATTAATTAAGGTAATTAAATAATTTACCCTCATTTTGCTGTCGCTGTCTTTTGACTAAATCGAATCATGTTTATGCTATACAAATATGTAAGTGTGCCTTAAAAATAAGTCTTCCATATTAACATAGTTTTCAAGCTACGATTTTTGCATTAGATTTATTCACAAATTTAATAAACAAAAACTCTATTCATGCATTTGACCCTCTTTTTGGACCTCATTTGAAATTCGTGGTACAAATGGAGCAGATTTCTTCTTGTATCCCAGATGATTATTTAATATTCCCGATACCCACGCAATTAGTTATCAATTATTTCTTGTGTCAATCGTGGGTCTTCGTAAATTTTGGACCCACTAGAGCTATAATGATGTCAGCAGTGGGGGATTTCCCCGGGATCGTTCTCTATGAAAAAATGCCCGATCTGGAATCTTCGGAACCACTTAGAAATAGTATTTAAAGACGCTGTAATCGTTCCATATGCAATTTGGCATTCACTGAATATTTGTATTGGCTGAAAACTACGCCGAAAACAGAATACCGAATCACATGGTGAATTTCTGTTTGGTGGTGGTTAAATTCGTCTGACCTATCGTCAGCCATCTTGCGTTTTCTCATCTCCCTTTTAGCAGATCATTCTAAAATTTGGAAGAAGGATATTTTAGAATGCAGATTTTTGTACCAGGATTAGGTAGAAAATAAGCTGGTATTACTTGGTTTCTGCAATCGGCGCCGAGTAGAAAGGACTGACATGCAACTTCTGATTCGGCTATAAAAGTATAATCTATGCTAACACCAATTAAGAAAAAAAAGTTACTTTGAAAAAAAAAAAAATATGATTAAAATAAAAAAATTTGCTTTGCTTTAATAACTTAAGTTTCAGCCTAACTAGTTTGTAAATAGGACATCTATAAAAAGTTTCAAAGCATCCAATGTGTTTTTCAAGAATTTAAGAATAGATACAAAAATCTATTTAACTGCATTTGATTCTACTACAAAAGCAAAAAAACTATTTCATTTAAAGAGCGCAGGAAAGAAATTTAAAATTTGAATAAATATGCGTGGGTACATATATATTTACGTTCGTATATTTATCTCTCTACATCTCCACATACTCGTATAATTACTCTGCGAGCAGCGTGAATACATATATGGTATACTCCAAGCGAACAACAGAGTATTACAAAACTAAGAACAATCCATACAAAAAAATATGCTCCGAATACGATTACGATATACTAGAGATGGATCAGATACTCCAACTCGGCATAACGTCCGTGTAGTCTGTAGAGTATCTACGTGAAACTGGTTTTGAAACTACTCCTCAAAAATTCTCCATAGCGTACCTACAGTGAAAAAACTACATTACAACATACTCTGTACTTCCGAGTTCAACCCGATTTGGTGAAAAGCTAAGATAACATAATATTTATCATTCTAAGTTATATTCATGGTAATAATTTATAACAAATAAACGAACTTTAACTAGCACATTCGGTATTTTTGCTTTGGAACACTTAAGCTCAGACTTCAGTACGTCGTCGTTGTACCAACAGAGCTCACCAACGAAACGAAACTGACTTAATTTCAGTTTTATACATGTTCCATATACGAGTAAAAATCGAATAGCGTACTCGCAACTTGGTTTAGTCATTCCGCTCGTTAAAACACGAGCATTCATTGCCTAACAACAAGCGGTTAACGAAACGTGAGCGAATCCAATAATGCATTACAAAGGAGTACCTATTGTACTACTCATAAGAACCATATGGCCCACAAATCTTCACGGGGTAAACACACACTCCCACTATAATATTGCATTGTATTATTTTTAGCATAAAGACACGGTTAAAATGCACAATGAAATATGATGCAGTGTCAAGCCATTGAATTGCAAAGTGAATAAATTATTTAACAAACAATGTTTTATGCGCGGAAAAAATAGAAAAACAAGCAAAAAGAGCGTGCAAAAAACATACCACAACATCTATTCAGGTGCAAATGAAATGAATTTTTAATGGCGGATTTCTTTTTTTTTTTTGTTTTTTGCAAAAGTACGCTTTATAAAATTCCCTGCATCCAGATAAGCAGACAGCCGTTTGGTTAGTGCAATTAAAACACAAAAGCTGTAAATTAAATGAAATAAATGAATTTCTGTCGCTTTACTCCTCTTTTAGTGTGTGTCTGTGTGTGTGTGTGTGTGTGCACGTTACCACCATTCCGTACTCTACATTTTTGGTGCTCAAGCTTTTTGTGCTTTTTTATGTTTGTAATTTTCGTTTCTGTTGTATTTTCTTTCTTTGTGACGCTTTTTCATTGTTCGTGAAGGGTAAATTTGCAAAAATGTTTTTTTCCTCAATATTCTGTTTTGTTGTAAGATATATGTATATATCTATTGTATATTACACATGTGTGTATGAGTTTAAAGAGTCGCAACTAATTGCGTGTATAAATTTCTTTTATCTCATGGAAAAAGTGTATTTTCGTGGGTTGAGAGATATAAATTTTACGGTCAGTTGGAAGGTATTATTTAATTGAGAGTAAATATGATTAAATTTGACGTTGAAAACCATTGCAAAAAAAACCATTTATGGTATAATAGTAAAATTATTAAAATGGTTAAATATAATATTTTAGTGTTAATTACACCTTTGGGAAAAATTTAAAATTAAAAAAAAAAAACAAAAAAATAAAATTCTCTACGGCCAAGCACTTAATTTTGGACCTGTACTGTCAGAAATTAGACCGTCTGAAGAAAGCAATTGTGCGGAATTGCCCATATTTGACAACTGGAGGTGAATTGCTTTTCATTAAAATAACGCCAGACCACACAAATCGATAGTGACTCGCCAAAAGCTCCAAAGTTAGGTCGAGAGGTTTTTATGAATCCACCTTATAGTCTGGACCTCGCACCAGGTGGTTATCTATCTATTCTTGCCTATGGCGAATTATTTGGCTGATGGAGAAATGAAGCATTGGCCTTAAGAAAAGCCAGTGAAAATTGTTTGTCTCAATTTTTTTCCAATAGGTACAACGATTTCTATGGGAGAAGCATAATAATATCCCCAGATCAGATAGTTTGTAACTACTGAAGCGATTTTCGTTCAAGTTCCTTCTCCAGTTTCTGATATTTTGCTTGATTTTGTTCTAACATATGCAGGGACCTACCTGTATAATTTATTCTAAGTCGCATCCAGCTTATGGATTTTTATGAGGACGTTTTCATTTGAGGCCAAAAGTAAACTTATCAAAAAATTAAAAGAATTTTCTATATTTTTTGATGTTGATCGGGCCTGGCCTCGAATCCATGGCAGCTCTAATTGTTGCACAATCAGATATTGCGGCTGTTGATATATAAAATATGTAGAATACTCAAAAATGAATAAATTAAAGGATGAAAGCTGTACAACATAAATATGGAAGTTTCGGAAAAGCTCTCGCTAATGAGTCTTAATCTAACTTATATTATTTAACAATAGTTACCAGTTGAACTCTATTGTAGTTAGCAAATTTCAGTGTCTCTTTGTTTGAGTGAGAGGTGAGTACATATGTACATATGAATGTTAATTTTAATACCATCCAAGAATGTCGTAAGTAACAATAACTCATCTTTAGCATAACAGAAGCTCTCCAGCAGCACTCAATCATCTTTTTACACTGATATGCATACCACTACTTATACATCTTGCCACACTTGTCAACGCCTTCTTCGCACTACATTTCCTATGTTGGTTCTTTGTTACAAACGAGCATACCATATATTGTTTTATTTTACGACATTTTTAAGTTAATTAAAAGTTTCTTCTTGTGCTTTTGACATTTAGCGCATTAATTTTCAATGCTTTTGTTACTTATGACTCTATGATGACTGGCGTTATTCAACGCTATGCGAACAGCACATGCGAGTACTTAAATTTGTGCATACTAATAGTAGTATAATATAGCAAAATGAGTATGAAAACACCAGAATTTCTTTACTACAAGCAAACTGGACCGGTAGAGAATAAAGTGGCACCAAATAAAAATAACTATTAATTAATTCACATTGATTATTTTTACGACATATTTATATATGAAATATTTATTTTATTTATGAAATAAATTTTTATATATAGTTTCTTGTTTTTTCTTTTTAACATGTAAGAGCATGTGTTTATATTTTAAAATTAATCATTTTTTGTTACGATTTTGCTGTAAGTATTTAAGAGAATAGCTCATTTAATTTATAGAAAGAACCAGTTGTTTTAAAAATAATTAAAATATTTGGCTCATAACTGAACTTCAAGACTCTTCCTCAATTTTTAACTAGAATTTATTGCACACCTACACACACATTTTTAGATATTAACCCTTTCGATCCCAAAGTTGTTTATAAGCAACTTCTGTGTTTAATATCATTTAAAATACCGTAAAAACAATAAATGTTAGAAAATTGGATTCACCAACTTACTAATAGTTCTGAGAACACAAGCACAACAAACACTTTAGCATTCAGTTTATTGTGACGAAATTACAAAGCAGTAAACAGACTGAAATCAGACAACCCAGAAGTGTACGATTTTTAGTGTCGAAGAAAAGCCTAATTTTTGAAAAATGCAAGAAAAAATTTATAAAAATAGTAATGCAGTTTTAAAACTAAAAAACATTTTGCTTTTCTGTTTTGGTCTCATCCTTTATGAGAAATCGGTCCTCCCGAGGACGCCTTTAAAAATAAGATGGATTAAATAATGGACCTTATGACCGGCATTTCGTAACAAAATAATAATCAAAGTATACTTTTTTATACTTCAATGAAATGGTTAAATAGAAATTCTATTCCTTCCTATGACACATGAAATTAAAAATTTTTTAATGGATTAATTTAACTGGGTTTCCATTACCTAAGTATATAAAATCTTAGGTCTAAAGGAAGTTCTGTCCGAATCTATGACATCATTTTCGCCACGTAAGCACATATTTTTATCGCTTAATACTAACGTAGAAAATAAACTATAATGCAGTTGATTCACATTAGTTTTAGTATCCCCTTGACGAATGATAAAGTTCATTTACATCACTATATTTTATACGAATTTCAACTAGGAAGAATTTCTACAGAAGCATGTAGAAATTTATTGAAAGCGTTTGGTGACAGTATAGTTTCTGATAGGACAACCAGAAGATGGTACACAAAATTTATACCCCTCAGGTCTAGAAATTTCAAAAAATCGAAATTTTTTTTTTTATATTTTCAAAGTTTAACTATTTAAGAATATGTGTACAAGAGGATTTTTCAAAATTTAAATTCTTTTCGGAGATGTAAGTATTTTTCTGACCTAGCATCCAAACTTGTTCGGTCGGAACTAAGCGAACAAAAGACTTTACGCGAAACTTTAAACGTATTTTTCTCAAAACTGTCTTTTTCGGAACGATGAACACGATTTCTCAGGTTCTACTTGACAGATTTACTTGAAATTTTTATAGATTCTTCTTTATTGGCTTGTCTATGGTTGGAACTAGCCCTATTCCCAAATTTTTATTTTTACTATTTTTACTATATTTCGAAAAAAAATTTTTTTTAAACAGTCGCCATTTTCCCTACTTCCGATCGTTGCGACATTATTCTTGATTAATAATCTTTTTTTTTTTGGTTTCAGATTATCATGGTCATGGTCATAGTCACGTGGAAATTTTTAAAGAGCCCCCACTCCGTTAGCTTATAATTTTAAAAAAATTTGTACTTTTTTTAGGTTTTAATTTTTTTTTGTATTCTTCTAATGTTAACAAACAACTAATAAAAAAAATGGATAGTAAAAATATAAATTACCTTTTTTTACGACATTTCAAAAATTACCTGAAATTCATGTTTCTAGACCAGAATACCCCCTTAAGACAAGTGATTTCGACCTTTGATCGTCGACGATGTTCTCAAGGCAATATTTGGGCAAGATCCTTTACTGACAACATCGAAGATCGCAAATAATAATTAAAATTATGTTATTCAATAATGTTAATTGACTGTAAGAAAAAAATTGTATTTTGTTTTATTCCAAAAAACGGACAGAACTTTCCGGTAGACCTAATATGACATTTTGGGCTCCTATCGGGTAAATATGAGAATCGCTATTCGAAAAAATCGTATTATATTTATGGTTCAATTTATTTGAAATTTCGTTCATAGGTACTTTCAATAAAATCTTATATGTGGTTCGAATTGATATATAATCATTTAGTAATATTTTCCGGAAGTGGTCAGGTACCGCCAGATTTGCTTGGCCAATTCCATTCACTTGAATTTTTTTTTTGTTTATGCGTAGTGTACCTGACAACGATCAATTCGGAATAAACGTGTTCATTATTCGGTTTGCTTGGATTTTTCTTTCCTGAAATTTCAAGGGAGGGCTGTTGACCTGACTCATTCACTTGTCTGCCGCGGCTGGCCTTGCAGTAGTCATTCTGCTGGAATGGGAAATCAACTTCGTGAGCTTCGGCGCCCGTTTCGTCAAAATTTCTATTTCCAAAACAGTTCACAAAAAACTATGGTAACGTTGGCTTCGACGTACGTAACGTCATCAAATTTATGTCATTCTATTCAGCATTCGCAAACAATTAATCTATGAGCTTGGGACGCAAGTGACCGTCATTGACGGTAACACCTTCGTTTTCGAAAATGAAACGGACCAATACCGGCCGATCCACATGGCGTGCCAAACAGTCATACGTTAAGGATACATTATCTTTTCTACGGTTACGTCAACGTAGCCGACAAGATGAAAATAAGCCTCATGTTAAAATAACTTTGTTTGGTAAATATTACCTACTTCCATGCGATCTTAAGCCTATTGAGCGTATCAAAATCGCATCGGATGGTCATGACGCTTCAATTTTTGAATATAGTGGACATTATATAAATAATAATGCAATAAGAAATTTCCGAAATATTTTGTTCCTGCAAATAGTCTTGAGTGATGTTGGTGGTTGTTTGAGCATACTCAAGTTGCGAGCACGTGTATGAGTTGTTTTGTCCGATAACGATCTGATATCGAAAACTTGGTTCATCCAAAAACAGCCTGGACAGTGAGTGAACTTCCCCAGATATAGCGCGAAGTTTCTAGTAGTTGAAGTTGAAGGCTCACCGAATAGGATGTAAGTTTTCATTAACTTAAATTTGGTTCAAATGAAAACTTAACCACTTTGAAAGCCGCTAATCTTGTGTTGAATTTTTGGGACATCGGAAAAGTTAAAACTAAAATATTTTGAAATTTTCACCAATTTTTTGACCTGCTGAGTTTAGGGAACCGGAAAAAATCAAGCATACTTGGATGGGGCTACCATCTTAATCCTCTGGGTGAACTTCATAGGAAAAAATTAGAGTGGTGGTCCGGGGTCACCATTCCTCTTTTATCACAATAAAATATATTTATTGAGTGGAACTCCCGAGTGGGCTCCGAAATTGGATGCGGGGGGACTATTACCTTGACTTTAGCATCCAAAAGACACTTTTAGTTCATTGCTTCACGGTTCGATACAACCGATTTGTTCAGATATGAGGTTTTAGATCTAAGCTCATTGCTCATTGGTACAGGTAATCATAAAAACCTTCGATAGCATTCAAATTATTTGAATGTACATGAAAATTCGAGATTCCCTTCTTAAAAAAAAAAAAAAACAACAGGAAATTAAAACTTAAAAGGGAATATTGTTAACATTCGAAAGATCATTCTTTGGCACTTATTGTTTGCTTATTTACATATCCATTAAGCCAGAAATGTGCGTCATCGCTGAACAAAATTTGGATTAAAATATCAGATTTTCTTTGGACTTTTCACGAGTCCATAGAGTGAAACGATGTCGCTTGGGAAGGTCGAGCAGCTTCACTTCGTGCACATACTGTATTTTGTACGCTTTCAATTTAAGATCTTGACGATGCACCAAGTCATTCAATACGTCAGTCCGAGTTGCTGCGAATAGCACCGAATCGACTCTCCATAGTTTTCGTGTACACTCTCAGCTACGGCCGCTATATTTTCTTCACTGCGTGCTGGAAGTTGCAATTTTTAAAAATCAATTGACGACTTCTTGGTGTGTGTATAAAACCAGAAACTTTAAGACAAAGGCACTTGGTTTAAAGGAAGGCACGAAGTGTATACAAACAAATATGATAGCGTTTTCCCTTAGACTCTTCTTAGCTAATCCAAAGTGTTATAGCCTCAACCAATTGATGGTAAGAAAAATTTTTATTTTTATAGGTTAAAAAAATTTATGTAGCATTTACAAAAACAAATTTCTCAAGAAGTTTCTTTAATTATTTCTTTTTTCCATTAAAGTTTTATTATTTTTCTATGAATACCTAGATTTTAACAATCATTTCTAAATTTAAATTAATTTTTATGTTTTACAAATTATAATCAAAATTGCTGCATAGTTGCAAACGCACTTTTGCTTACAGATATTTTCGCATATGTAATTGAATGGCAATATCCAGGATTCCATCAAGGCAAATACCAATAAAAAATTTGCACTTATTTTTCAAAAAAAAAAAGAAAAAAAATAGAAAAACGACAAAAATATTTCTAAAATTTTATACGTTCAATTTTTCTCCACATTCCACATATTTGTATAATTTTCATATTTTCAAAGATTGCAATATTTTCAATTTATTAGCTCGCGGCTAATATGATTTTAATTAAATTGGTATTCGTGCGAAAGTATTTGTGCATTTAACGCCAGCAGAGCCTTTCAATCGTTGACTTTACTCAAATTACTAAAAACTTCAATTCAATTTTAATTTCCAGTAACTGTAGTTAGTGTGAGTGAGTGTATGTTTATAAATGAAATCTAATATTTACTAAAAAAAAAAATTATTTTTTGTAAGCATTTTATTATCATATATTTTTTCAGAATATCTAAAATGGTATATTGCGTAAATTTTAATACTGTGTGAACAAATTTTCTTACTCGACTGAGACAATTTCTAAAGAATTAAGTTAGAATTCATATGCATATGATGATGATGAGTTGAAGTAGCATTTAATATAACTGTAGTGTAGGGTTGTCCGTTTCGTGGTTTCAAAAGTACTGCGTTGTGACTGTCAAGCCAAAAATGTTTTGTTTTAGTCAAAAGTCAATCATTTATGAAAATGAATAGCTTAAAAACCGCACAACGCTTTAAAATTGTCAAAACTTACTATAAAAATTAAACGAATGGATCGGTTACAAGCAACGGACGGCGATTTCGAACATTTCTCACTAAGGAATGCAAATAAAATGCTGTATTTGAGGCTCCGAGAATCGTCAAATAAATGATTTATTTGTTTCACTCAAAACTATTATTAATAATTTAAATTAGATATGTGGAATTAAAATTTTCTTATTAAAATCTTAGGTTTATTGTTTCAAAGCTTCAAATATCTTCGCATTTATTTATTTAGTCATTTATATTTATAAATAAATGGAAATAATGCGCTTTTTAAATATTTTGTTGATAAGTGTCGTTGTCTTATGTATCTACTGTAATGAAGGCGAAAATTGATATTATAAATTTTATGCCAAAATTTTGTTTAGAAACTTTACATATACATACAGGGTTCGAATCCTGCTTCGACCAGCATCCAAAAGTTACTGAAAATTAATTTAATAAAATATAAAACAAATGAATTGTCAACCCCTCCGACCGTATTTCTAGCATTAAATATAAACTTTTCATAAATATCTGCCTTTCGGAGGCAGCATAATATTTATATAATATAGGTCCCTCCATTTGTTAGAAAAACATTAAGATGTACACCACAAATTGAAGGAGGAGCACGGCCGAAATCACTTCAGCCGTTATCTTATATGTGTGTAAATATAACTATGTGTAAACGCACACCAAAATCTTCAATCCCAACTTATGTCGCTAATTCTTGCTGCTCTGCGCGTCTGCAACACTTAAGATAATATTTAATTTCGCATAAATTTACTGTAAGATTCTGGTTGTCTCCTGCTCTTGGGGTTTTTTCACATTTAATTTGGCTTTAAAGATGAGATGAGATGATATCAGGCTTAAGTAAATAAGCCCAATTCTAATTTAATTCGTTGTCTGAGTGATTTTTCTGCTCATATACGTACCTGGTAATTGCAAAATTAACTTTTATTTGTAAATAATATTGAATCTTGCAAATTTCAACCATTCTTGCTTCATAACGTTTATGATTTTTCTCCAACGCTTTTTCATTACATACAAAAGTCCATGTGCGAAGCATTTCGTATTAAAATGTAGACCGCTTAAGTCCATAGATCTATAGTTTTGTAGTCGTTTGAATTAAAAGAGATTATGGATGGAATGCTAGGTATTCGAGAAAAGAAGATATCATCACCTTTGAAAGGTGCAGCCAGAATTGTTGCTTATCTTACGTTTCTCTGAGACTCTTTGACAAATTTGATGCGTGCAGTGGCACCCCTTCTAAGTTCAAGGAATTCAAAAAAACAAAACCTGCTGGATAATTAGCTGCTTAATCCGCATGCACAACGGTGTCTTTTTATTTATTTGTGGCAGATCCACTTTCAATGTTGGACTGAATAGTGTGGTTGAAATTGCAGACATCTTATTTTGTTGTAGCGAGGATGTATCGCTAACTTAGCCACCCATGATCTCTATAATTGATTTGATTTTTGGTAAAACTAGAATCAATAATTTATTCGATGTTACAAAATTACAGAAGTTATCGGATAATGTATTCCGAACTTTTTACTTTACCTTATACATCAGTCGATATTGGTGGAAAATTGAAGGGTTTGTACATTTCCCCACAATGTTGAGTATTTTTTGCAAACATTGAGTGACAGACAGTGTTTTCGTGTAAAAATTCCAGTCCGGCGCTAACTCTTCGAAATATACGGATCCTTACAAACGAACTTAAGATTCATGTATAGTACATATTCGTATACGAGTATATCCATATCATATGATGAATTATACATTTGTGCTTGAATATTGTCGAAATCGGTCGAATAAAGCTCCTATACGCCGATCTTTTTTTTTCATATGAGGCTTTAAAAGTATAGAATTTGGCATCCTCAACAGGTACATCTAAAAAAAAAAGTTGAAATTTGCCGGTTTTTTCCATAAAGAAAACACTTAATTTACAGAGGAATCTCAAAATTTTTTTATTCAAAGTATCGACCATTGGTTTCTACACATTTCGCCCATCTTTCAGGCAAATTATACATACCATTCCAAAAAAACTTTTTCTCTTTCGAGGCAAATCATTCGACGAGCCATTTTTCAAATTCTTCAAAATTAGCGAAGCACTGCTCTGCAAGGGAGTGTCCCATAGATGCGAAAAGATGATAGTTGGACGGGGCGAGGTCTGGAGAGTACGGCGGGAGCGATAATATTTCCCAATTAAGTGTTTTTAAAGTGTCTTTCACCAGGTTGGCGGTATGAGACGGCGCGTTGTCATGTTGCAAGATAACTTTGCCATGTCTTCGGGCCCATTCCGACCGTTTTTCCATCAACGCATGATTCAAATTGATCATTTGTTGTCGATAGCGATCCGTGTTCACCGTTTCACCAGGTTTTAACAACTCGTAGTACACCATACCACACTGGTCCCACCAAACACAGAGCATTGTCTTACGGCCAAATCGATTTGGCCTTGCAGTCGATGGGCCAGCTTCACCAGGGGAAAGCCATAATTTTTTTTGCTTCGGGTTCTCAAAATAAATCCATTTTTCGTCCCCCGTGACAATTCGATGCAGAAAAGATTTCCTTTCGAATCGTTGAAGCAGCATTTCACAAACGGTTTTTCTATTTTCCATTTGTCTATCGTTCAGCTGGTGTGGCACCCATTTTCCATACTTCTGGATCTTTCCCATGGCTTTTAAACGTTGGCAAATTGCTCCTCGAGTCACATGTAGTGTTTCTGCCAATTTCGAACTTTTCCGCTGCACCAGGATGTTCATTGTCTGTCAAATCGAAATCTCCACTTTTAAATTGACGAATAAAGTGGATAAAGAAAAAAAATTACTCTCAAAAATTAAAAAAAAATTTTTTTTTTTTTTGTATGTTAGGCACTTTTTGCCTGTACTATAACTAACACAATCACACGAACACACCCTGATAAATATCGGACGAAAGTGTAATCGCTTAGTTAAAATCCACCACAAACTAACGTGCTGCGCAGGATTGTCAAAGCCAGTGACCATAAGAATCATAACCTTTGTGGCTTACCGCGATGTGAGCATGTATGCATAAGCGCTAGTGTATGGGTGTGTGAGCGATATTTGATAAATTTAATAGTCAAAGTGCGCAACACAAACGTTTTCGACGACGCTGGCAACAATAACAAAAGTGTAATAATAAAACGCAATAAAGGGATGGATGCAGTTGTATGTGTGTGTGTATACATACGTGGACATTCATATATGTGTGTTTGTGCATCAGCAGCCGTAGCTCGTAAATTGCAAAACAAAGTTGAGCAAAAAAAAAAAAAAAGAAAAACCATAAATAAATAAAGTAAATTACAAAATGAAGTCAAGTAAAGAATTGAATTATGAGTTTTTATTTTCAAAT
The DNA here is from genome assembly GCA_037013455.1 of Ceratitis rosa. Taxonomy (NCBI): domain Eukaryota; kingdom Metazoa; phylum Arthropoda; class Insecta; order Diptera; family Tephritidae; genus Ceratitis; species Ceratitis rosa. The sequence goes on from JAWMAG010000006.1 coordinate 14,255,771, forward strand.
TTCTTTTTTATTTTTGATTTTATTTTTTGTTATTTTTATGACATACTCACATATATATTACTATATTTATTGCATTATTACATACTATATATAAGCATTGTGTTGTGTTGTGATATCTGCGATATGATATAATGCCAAGTGATATGTTTGAGCGATCATCAGCTGCCATTTTTTATATATGTATGTATGTATGTATATACCAATCACTTGCCATTAGTGCGGATACACAAACATACATACACGTACATAGCGACATTCTTATAGTGATTGCAACGTTTCGTCCACGCTGAAGTGTTCTCATCAACCAAAGTGACCAGAGATTTCACTCGCTTCGCTTCTGCCATAACTTAGACGCATCGATATCCAAGCGTTTCGTTTCACATTGTTGATGGCTTCGTAATGGACTTCACTTTTTAATGGAATCGCAGCAGTTGTTGTCGAATGAATGAGTTTGATTGTCTTCTTAGCTTTCAACATTTGATATTTAAGAATTTTTTAATTTAATTTTATTTTTTCTCTACAAATATACACATTTATACATATGTATGTATGTACGTAGTATGGATGGGTCTGTTGTTGGTTGTGTTGCCTTCTGAAATATCAGAAAGATGTGCTTGACATTTTTAGTTAATTGAATTCACATTGCCATGAACAGAAATTGTGGCAATTGGATTTTATTTCAAAATTATCAGGAAATTATATTAAAACGAGGGCAACTCTCCTTCTTCTAAATAAATTGCGTTGAAATTATTTTATTTTAATTCAAATAAAATTTGAGAATGATATAAAATATAAATTAATTTTAGATTTTGAACTATATATTAACATATTTGACTACAGCGGGGCTCAAAACATGATAATCTGTAGTACGCGGTGGGAGCAAAAAAATTTATATCCACCTACTTAGATGATAGACTCCCAACGTTGTGGGCAAGTACCCATTTCTTTAAAAGTCTAAAAGTCTCTTACAACTCTCTTCTAAGCACACTTAAGCTCTCCTTTTATTCTCATCAAGAAGTCAGTCTAAAAGGTCTGATTGTTATTGCTAAAAGAAAAGTCGGTTCGAAAAACTGAATACGATCTGAGTTGGAGAAGTACAACGCGAGAGATTATTTCTCTAAAAAAGAAAGAGTCAATACGGTTACCGATAATGTTTAATATTTTTTATTGAAGAGATCGAGATAGAAAGAGAGGGATGGCTCGCTGAGTCCAATAGTCATGTTGTAGGTATAGAAGATAAATAATAATTCTTTGAAGGGATTAAATAATGAAAACAATTAGAACGGCAAAGCAACTGGATACGGATACCTACTGATTAAGCCATTGCTATATGATATATCTATAAAAAATGATCGTGGTATAGTTCACACCTGAGAGAAAGAGGAAATTGAATCGTAACAATCTGCGCTGAGATACGTCTGGCAAATAAGTCATACACATACATATGTACACGTATATAAGTCTTACGAAGTATGCAGTACGAATGGTCAAACTGTCGGAATGATCATACTTTTTACCGTTACTTTAAAACTGGCCTACCACTTGAGAGTTAACCTAAGCGACAGAAAATATCGATGGCATTCCTGTGGGTTAACGTTTAAAGAATTTATACGCGATAAGGCAACCCCAATTTTTATTCGCCTAAGAACCATAGCTACCTCATTATTCTCTGAATAACAATTTAATGAAAATTTTGGTGGTTACAAAAACAAAAACACGTATTAAATACAATAAATAAAATTCATAAATAACCTCCACGACGATTTAAAACACGATATCAGGTAAGGTAAGCCTCTCTACGCTCCTATGTCTTAACTTGAAATCTAAGCATATTCATAGGTCTCTGTAACCCAAAGTTGAAATTTTATAAGAATAAGGAGTCAACTCTCTTCTTGGGAGTAAGCGAGTAATGTGAAGTAAACAAAACCTTACTAGTTGTACTCTTCTCATGGCATTAGGATAGAAAGGTTTCGTGACAAATGAATGGCAGTGACGAGAAAAATCAAGGAATATTCAATTTTAAGATCTGCACGCACGCTATTCACTGTCATCCAATGAGTCTATCCATCCATTAAGCCATCAATTTTTAATAGCAAGGAGAGGGAGTTTCCCAACCGCCACTGAACGAAAGTGTTACGTCTGACGGCACCTTTAAAGTCGTAGCAAATTTAAGCTATTTAATAGTACACAACTCGTTCTATAAATACGAATTTGTCTAAATCAGCACATTTGTAAATTCAGGTAAATTCATATAGGTAGCTACTAATATATGGTACATATGTACTAGTATATGTGCAAGTATCTGTTTACATCAAAAATACAAATGCGAATATTCATGATTTATAAGCGCAGAATAGCAAAGCATTTTCACAATGATATGACGAGATTTAATCAAAAGATATGGTTGCATGAATATGACTAGTTTTGCAAGAATCATGAGTGTATGTGTGTTAGAACAAGGAAAGTTGATGAGTGTATGAAAATGTTTTAAATAAACGCATGTACTTTTTTAGTGTATACAGTCGCGGTTAGATAACTAAACGCGTTGACAAACGAAAATTGTTTGGAAACATTTTTTACAAACCAACTTCAGAAGTCTTCCACTTTTTTTTTAATTTTAATTTTAATTTTAATTTTAATTTTAATTTTAATTTTAATTTTAATTTTAATTTTAATTTTAATTTTAATTTTAATTTTAATTTTAATTTTAATTTTAATTTTAATTTTAATTTTAATTTTAATTTTAATTTTAATTTTAATTTTAATTTTAATTTTAATTTTAATTTTAATTTTAATTTTAATTTTAATTTTAATTTTAATTTTAATTTTAATTTTAATTTTAATTTTGATTTTAATTTTAATTTTAATTTTAATTTTAATTTTAATTTTAATTTTAATTTTAATTTTAATTTTAATTTTAATTTTAATTTTAATTTTAATTTTAATTTTAATTTTAATTTTAATTTTAATTTTAATTTTAATTTTAATTTTAATTTTAATTTTAATTTTAATTTTAATTTTAATTTTAATTTTAATTTTAATTTTAATTTTAATTTTAATTTTAATTTTAATTTTAATTTTAATTTTAATTTTAATTTTAATTTTAATTTTAATTTTAATTTTAATTTTAATTTTAATTTTAATTTTAATTTTAATTTTAATTTTAATTTTAATTTTAATTTTAATTTTAATTTTAATTTTAATTTTAATTTTAATTTTAATTTTAATTTTAATTTTAATTTTAATTTTAATTTTAATTTTAATTTTAATTTTAATTTTAATTTTAATTTTAATTTTAATTTTAATTTTAATTTTAATTTTAATTTTAATTTTAATTTTAATTTTAATTTTAATTTTAATTTTAATTTTAATTTTAATTTTAATTTTAATTTTAATTTTAATTTTAATTTTAATTTTAATTTTAATTTTAATTTTAATTTTAATTTTAATTTTAATTTTAATTTTAATTTTAATTTTAATTTTAATTTTAATTTTAATTTTAATTTTAATTTTAATTTTAATTTTAATTTTAATTTTAATTTTAATTTTAATTTTAATTTTAATTTTAATTTTAATTTTAATTTTAATTTTAATTTTAATTTTAATTTTAATTTTAATTTTAATTTTAATTTTAATTTTAATTTTAATTTTAATTTTAATTTTAATTTTAATTTTAATTTTAATTTTAATTTTAATTTTAATTTTAATTTTAATTTTAATTTTAATTTTAATTTTAATTTTAATTTTAATTTTAATTTTAATTTTAATTTTAATTTTAATTTTAATTTTAATTTTAATTTTAATTTTAATTTTAATTTTAATTTTAATTTTAATTTTAATTTTAATTTTAATTTTAATTTTAATTTTAATTTTAATTTTAATTTTAATTTTAATTTTAATTTTAATTTTAATTTTAATTTTAATTTTAATTTTAATTTTAATTTTAATTTTAATTTTAATTTTAATTTTAATTTTAATTTTAATTTTAATTTTAATTTTAATTTTAATTTTAATTTTAATTTTAATTTTAATTTTAATTTTAATTTTAATTTTAATTTTAATTTTAATTTTAATTTTAATTTTAATTTTAATTTTAATTTTAATTTTAATTTTAATTTTAATTTTAATTTTAATTTTAATTTTAATTTTAATTTTAATTTTAATTTTAATTTTAATTTTAATTTTAATTTTAATTTTAATTTTAATTTTAATTTTAATTTTAATTTTAATTTTAATTTTAATTTTAATTTTAATTTTAATTTTAATTTTAATTTTAATTTTAATTTTAATTTTAATTTTAATTTTAATTTTAATTTTAATTTTAATTTTAATTTTAATTTTAATTTTAATTTTAATTTTAATTTTAATTTTAATTTTAATTTTAATTTTAATTTTAATTTTAATTTTAATTTTAATTTTAATTTTAATTTTAATTTTAATTTTAATTTTAATTTTAATTTTAATTTTAATTTTAATTTTAATTTTAATTTTAATTTTAATTTTAATTTTAATTTTAATTTTAATTTTAATTTTAATTTTAATTTTAATTTTAATTTTGATTTTAATTTTAATTTTAATTTTAATTTTAATTTTAATTTTAATTTTAATTTTAATTTTAATTTTAATTTTAATTTTAATTTTAATTTTAATTTTAATTTTAATTTTAATTTTAATTTTAATTTTGATTTTAATTTTAATTTTAATTTTAATTTTAATTTTAATTTTAATTTTAACTTTATTTAATTTTAATTTTAATTTTAATTTTAATTTTAATTTTAATTTTAATTTTAATTTTAATTTTAATTTTAATTTTAATTTTAATTTTAATTTTAATTTTAATTTTAATTTTAATTTTATGTTTTTTATATACACGTACTACAAAATGAATTAATTAAAATAGCGTTTACGATAAGCGTACCAAAGCTGTTTGTTGAATATAAAGCGACAGTTGATATTATATGAACACACATCCAGATTTACGTGTATGTGAACTCGAAAGTTGGGCGAAACCAGCAAAGCTTAACATTGCAAATGCATCAGTTGCATTTAATTCAACCTGTGATTACTATTGCTGTTGTTGTTGTTATTATTATTGTACGCAATGGTTTTTATATTTGCTTGCTCTTGATTAGTAGAACTGCATGAGCGAGTGTTGTTGTTTAATGCATCATGCACATGTTGACAACATTGACTAATATGAACATTGCTACAGCGGAACCACCACAACCAGCACCACCACTTGCACTACCAGCAAGAACAACTGCTGCAACAGCAACAGCAATAAATTGGCTAGGAGTGTATTTGCAAAAGTTGCAACGCTGGCAAAAGTGTATATTTTGAATTTCGCATTTCGCATTTCGTATTGAAATTGTGATTTAGTGGCGTCAGCGCTGATGGACACATTCATATACGAAACTGAGTATACACGGATGAATATAAATTAACAGAGGTAATGTGGATACAAATTTACAAACACACGAACATAACTCCACCTGCAAATAAACCTGTTCAAATGCATACATCCAATAGGCTAGACGGCCAAAGTGGACTAACACTGACAATACATATATACTCGTACGTGATCTCATGTGTTGCAAACATTAATATTGTATAAGCATTTAAACCATGCGGCAAGAGAGTGAGTGTGACGCTTTTGTGCTGTTGCATAATATTCATTATGATATGTTGCAAATTGAAAGTTCTCTTCTGTTGATGTTGAATCCAGGCAAATAGCCGAATGCAAAAGAGCTTACCGCAGTATCGTCAATAAATACACATGATATGTACATGGGTAGACATAAAAAGATGGTATGTATGGTTCGTCCGATACACATGCTATCATTAACTTGTTATTCTTTAGCACAGATGTCTATTCAACTAGCTTTTATTTAGAAATAGTTGATTACTTCCAATTTCCATTTCCATGGCAAGAATTCTGCTCAAGTTTATTACGAATATAAGTAAATACCACTGATGCTCGAACTAATTTTTCAAATTACCTGTTTAAGTGTGTGCAGTTTGTAACCAATTAGTAAGCTAAAAATTATAATATATGAAAGTTCATTATATTTATACGCGCTTACATGTAACTAATACAAAATTTAAAGTGTTTTCGACTTTCAGTGGTAGAAACTAATTTTATATTTTTATTTTTGTATATTTTTAAGTGAAACTTCTTTAACGGCAAGCGGTTGAGGGTGATTTAGAATGTATGTTCATACAAGAGAGACGAAATATACCTATATGTTGCACAGGAGGGAATGAGAAAAAGATCAACGCTGTCAAACAGAGAGAGAGAAACTAAATTTTTTTGACCAGATAGAATGAGTGAGAAATGCAATAGAAACAGAACTCTGTAGCGCGTAAGGGTAAAAATATTTAACTTGTCTTTATCCTTATCCTTATCTTTATCTTTATCTTTATCTTTATCTTTATCTTTATCTTTATCTTTATCTTTATCTTTATCTTTATCTTTATCTTTATCTTTATCTTTATCTTTATCTTTATCTTTATCTTTATCTTTATCTTTATCTTTATCTTTATCTTTATCTTTATCTTTATCTTTATCTTTATCTTTATCTTTATCTTTATCTTTATCTTTATCTTTATCTTTATCTTTATCTTTATCTTTATCTTTATCTTTATCTTTATCTTTATCTTTATCTTTATCTTTATCTTTATCTTTATCTTTATCTTTATCTTTATCTTTATCTTTATCTTTATCTTTATCTTTATCTTTATCTTTATCTTTATCTTTATCTTTATCTTTATCTTTATCTTTATCTTTATCTTTATCTTTATCTTTATCTTTATCTTTATCTTTATCTTTATCTTTATCTTTATCTTTATCTTTATCTTTATCTTTATCTTTATCTTTATCTTTATCTTTATCTTTATCTTTATCTTTATCTTTATCTTTATCTTTATCTTTATCTTTATCTTTATCTTTATCTTTATCTTTATCTTTATCTTTATCTTTATCTTTATCTTTATCTTTATCTTTATCTTTATCTTTATCTTTATCTTTATCTTTATCTTTATCTTTATCTTTATCTTTATCTTTATCTTTATCTTTATCTTTATCTTTATCTTTATCTTTATCTTTATCTTTATCTTTATCTTTATCTTTATCTTTATCTTTATCTTTATCTTTATCTTTATCTTTATCTTTATCTTTATCTTTATCTTTATCTTTATCTTTATCTTTATCTTTATCTTTATCTTTATCTTTATCTTTATCTTTATCTTTATCTTTATCTTTATCTTTATCTTTATCTTTATCTTTATCTTTATCTTTATCTTTATCTTTATCTTTATCTTTATCTTTATCTTTATCTTTATCTTTATCTTTATCTTTATCTTTATCTTTATCTTTATCTTTATCTTTATCTTTATCTTTATCTTTATCTTTATCTTTATCTTTATCTTTATCTTTATCTTTATCTTTATCTTTATCTTTATCTTTATCTTTATCTTTATCTTTATCTTTATCTTTATCTTTATCTTTATCTTTATCTTTATCTTTATCTTTATCTTTATCTTTATCTTTATCTTTATCTTTATCTTTATCTTTATCTTTATCTTTATCTTTATCTTTATCTTTATCTTTATCTTTATCTTTATCTTTATCTTTATCTTTATCTTTATCTTTATCTTTATCTTTATCTTTATCTTTATCTTTATCTTTATCTTTATCTTTATCTTTATCTTTATCTTTATCTTTATCTTTATCTTTATCTTTATCTTTATCTTTATCTTTATCTTTATCTTTATCTTTATCTTTATCTTTATCTTTATCTTTATCTTTATCTTTATCTTTATCTTTATCTTTATCTTTATCTTTATCTTTATCTTTATCTTTATCTTTATCTTTATCTTTATCTTTATCTTTATCTTTATCTTTATCTTTATCTTTATCTTTATCTTTATCTTTATCTTTATCTTTATCTTTATCTTTATCTTTATCTTTATCTTTATCTTTATCTTTATCTTTATCTTTATCTTTATCTTTATCTTTATCTTTATCTTTATCTTTATCTTTATCTTTATCTTTATCTTTATCTTTATCTTTATCTTTATCTTTATCTTTATCTTTATCTTTATCTTTATCTTTATCTTTATCTTTATCTTTATCTTTATCTTTATCTTTATCTTTATCTTTATCTTTATCTTTATCTTTATCTTTATCTTTATCTTTATCTTTATCTTTATCTTTATCTTTATCTTTATCTTTATCTTTATCTTTATCTTTATCTTTATCTTTATCTTTATCTTTATCTTTATCTTTATCTTTATCTTTATCTTTATCTTTATCTTTATCTTTATCTTTATCTTTATCTTTATCTTTATCTTTATCTTTATCTTTATCTTTATCTTTATCTTTATCTTTATCTTTATCTTTATCTTTATCTTTATCTTTATCTTTATCTTTATCTTTATCTTTATCTTTATCTTTATCTTTATCTTTATCTTTATCTTTATCTTTATCTTTATCTTTATCTTTATCTTTATCTTTATCTTTATCTTTATCTTTATCTTTATCTTTATCTTTATCTTTATCTTTATCTTTATCTTTATCTTTATCTTTATCTTTATCTTTATCTTTATCTTTATCTTTATCTTTATCTTTATCTTTATCTTTATCTTTATCTTTATCTTTATCTTTATCTTTATCTTTATCTTTATCTTTATCTTTATCTTTATCTTTATCTTTATCTTTATCTTTATCTTTATCTTTATCTTTATCTTTATCTTTATCTTTATCTTTATCTTTATCTTTATCTTTATCTTTATCTTTATCTTTATCTTTATCTTTATCTTTATCTTTATCTTTATCTTTATCTTTATCTTTATCTTTATCTTTATCTTTATCTTTATCTTTATCTTTATCTTTATCTTTATCTTTATCTTTATCTTTATCTTTATCTTTATCTTTATCTTTATCTTTATCTTTATCTTTATCTTTATCTTTATCTTTATCTTTATCTTTATCTTTATCTTTATCTTTATCTTTATCTTTATCTTTATCTTTATCTTTATCTTTATCTTTATCTTTATCTTTATCTTTATCTTTATCTTTATCTTTATCTTTATCTTTATCTTTATCTTTATCTTTATCTTTATCTTTATCTTTATCTTTATCTTTATCTTTATCTTTATCTTTATCTTTATCTTTATCTTTATCTTTATCTTTATCTTTATCTTTATCTTTATCTTTATCTTTATCTTTATCTTTATCTTTATCTTTATCTTTATCTTTATCTTTATCTTTATCTTTATCTTTATCTTTATCTTTATCTTTATCTTTATCTTTATCTTTATCTTTATCTTTATCTTTATCTTTATCTTTATCTTTATCTTTATCTTTATCTTTATCTTTATCTTTATCTTTATCTTTATCTTTATCTTTATCTTTATCTTTATCTTTATCTTTATCTTTATCTTTATCTTTATCTTTATCTTTATCTTTATCTTTATCTTTATCTTTATCTTTATCTTTATCTTTATCTTTATCTTTATCTTTATCTTTATCTTTATCTTTATCTTTATCTTTATCTTTATCTTTATCTTGCCTTAAATTACCAGAAAAGAAAAAAGACTGAAAACGCCCGTTTTAAGCTTTGGGTCATGCATTTTAGAACCTTGTTATGAAAAAGTGAGCCTACTATAAGATAGTTAAAAACTAAACCTTCACTTGCCTTCGTAAAAAATTTTTTTTTAAAAGCTGCAAAAATAGTCACGTTCCCCAAAACTTTTTTCCAGCACTAATAGGATTATCGTAGAGTCATATGCTCATACACGGTTTCCTCATTTTCATTTGACATATGTCAACGTATTTCTATGTTCATCGAAATTTCGCAAATAGCAAAAAAAAAAAAAAAAAAGAAAACTGTTGAGACTAAGCCAATTGTAACGGTACTTCATCATATCAAGCTTTTTTCTCACCATTCGATATAGACACACATTAGTGCAGACTGACAGTGCCAATAATTGTATTTGACTGAAATTAGATTAAGTGAACTTACGACAACGTTCATGCGGCTAATAGTGCAAGACAGTTTGGAGAGTGAAATGCTTGGCAAAATAAAAAGGAAAAATTTGGGAAAAACTCACTTTTCGAAAATTTGATTTTCACCAACTTTGAGGTTCGTTTGCTGAACAATAGACTATTTGACTATGAAGTGATGGTGTCTAGATATGTGTGTCTATTTATGTCGGTGGCTGTTGATTGGGATTATTCTGAAAAAGCAAAAATTGAAACACATGCGCATCAATATAATATATGCATATGTGCATACATACATACATATGACATGAATATTTCGTTGTATCGTGTATTAAGGAAAGAATGCGAATTGTCGTCACAGAAGTGGCCATTTTGGAATGAAACGTATACCTTCTACTCAAATATAAACGAGACTTTATCCATAACTCGACAAGGACAAGACATATGGCCATACTTTTTTTTTGCTTAGGTTGGCAGGACTGTTATATGTTTACATGTAAAATTTTTTTTACGGCACTATAAAGAAGTCAACCTCGAGTGTGTTTTTCGAATTTTACTATGAAAATTAACGTTGAGCAAAGAGTTTGTTTGAAATTTTGTTATTCCAATGGAATAAGTGCGACGGACGCAATGAAAATGTTGCAGAAGGCATATGGGGAGTCTTGCCTATCACGTGCACGTATTTTTGATTGGTATAAGTCGTTCAAGGACGGCCGTACATCGCTGGAGAACTTGCCCCATGATCGTCGTCCAGCAACGTCAATAAACGAAGAAAACGTCGAAAAAGTAAAGAAAGTTGTTTTGGAAAATCGCCGTGTGGTTGAAAGAGAGATAGCTAGTGAGCTCAACATATCAAATGGATCCGCTCATAGCATTATTCACGATGTTTTGGGCATGAGACGTGTGTCTGCTCGACTTGTTCTAAAATGGTTGCTCATACGCCTCGTCTTGTACGCGATTATTTGACCAAAAATAACGTAAATATTGTTCCGCAAGTACCGTATTCACCAGACATGGCACCGTGTGACTTTTTTCTTTTCCCTAAACTAAAATTGCCGCTTCGTGGAAAGCATTTTCAGTCGATTGAAGTCATAAAAGAGAATTCGAAGAGGGAACTGAAAGCCATACCTAAAGCGACCTACCAGAAGTGTTATGAAGATTGAAAAAAAAGGTGGCATATGTGTATCGCCTCTAATGGTGACTATTTTGAAGGGGATAAAATAAATATTGAAGAATAATTAACCGTTTTTGTTTTATTGAACAGTGTCGTTTATATTTGAGCAGTAGGTACAATTATTTTGGGTTTAACATTTAACAAGCGAGTATATTCAAAAATAGGGTTATCCACCTCGTGCTTTCAAAAGTACAACTGTCAAACCTAGCTATCAAACTAAACATTTTTTGTTTAGTTAAAAGTCAGGCATTTATTAAAATGGATCGCATAAAAACCGCACAACACGTTAAAATTATTAAAAGCTACCACAAAAATGATGATTCAAACCTGGCCACGTTTCGAACAAAATTTTCTTCAGCGACGAGGCACATTTCTCAATTGTCGTATTTGGGGTTCCAATAATCCTCAAATAATTGAGCAGAGGCTATCACGTCCAAACAAATTTACTGTCTTTTGCGCTCTGTGGTCAGGAGGTGTGATTGAGCCTTATTTCTTTAAAATTGACAACGGCATGACTGTTACTGTCAAATCAGAGAGCTATGGTTGTAGGTGCCTCGAATATTGAGTTGTGGCACGGTCATTATGTTAAGAAACTTATTCAATTAGTTTGGATTGCTAATACTCTATTGTAATTATGACTACTCTGGCAAGTGCGCATTCTAGTCTAAGGTTTATTTTTTACATATAAAAACACACCGATTCGCGCTTTGACGGCAATATGTAGCAACTCATCGGTAACACTAACTAAAAATTTGTTGGAAAACAGGAAGAAAGTGGATTTGCGGCGCTCCTGTTTACATCATGACAACGCGCCATCCCACATTGCTGAAGTAACGAGTAATTTTATAGCGATCTCTGGGATCGAAAAAATACGTCCAGCACCATATTCCCCAGATTAAGCACCTTGTGATTTCTGATTATTTCCAAAAATTAAAAAAAAAATTAAAAGGAAAGATCTTTAATAGCAACGAGGAGATAATTAATGCGGTAAGTGCTGAGCATGATAAGCTTAAAAACCAAGATTTTGAATACTGTTTTCAGTAGAAAAAGGCTTAAGAAATGCATTGAGATCATTGGCTGTTATGTAGAGAAGATAAAAAAGGACAAGGATTACGAATAAATACAAAAAAAAATTTATTTTTATTTTTACTGGTCAACTTACCGAACTTTTGCTAAACCTCTCGTACGTATGTAAGCGTGATTTAATTTTTGTTTTTTGAAGAATAAAGAAAGCTGCAGGATAAATGCATGCAATACACGCATCTAACTACGAGCATATAAGTGCATATGATCACATTTGAAATTCATGTACACCACCCATTTATTCGTTGTTTCCTCCACTTTGCAACTCAGTAGAATCTCTAAGTCAATTTGTACACTTCGCTTGCCGAATGTAAGAGAAGAGAGAGTTTCCACAATTTATGGCATTCATACGCCAACTTTATTGCGAATTCGATTCCTAATTGATTATTCTTTTGTATTGGGGAAGCACATAGACGCACATAAATTGAACTTTTATTTGAATATTTTTTATTTTACTTTTATTCTACATTTACTACATGTGTTTGATGTGTGCGCTGAACTGTAAACTTTCGGTTGAATGACCAATAAAATATTTGAAAAGCAAAAGTCTATTGAAAATGCAATCAAAATAGTAAAGAAATATAAAATAAAATTAAAAAGATGTAAGAGTAAAATAAAAAAAAAATTAAAATATTGAAATTTAGTGTTTAATAAAAAAAAGTTAACTTATGGTAAAAGTTTGAAGGGTACGAGAGTTCCTGCATAATAAATATGTATAAGGGCAGACATATGCATTTATGGCCTTTCGTGCCGCCTACAGTATTTATGGCAGCGTAATTAAAGCACATTTGCGCCCACACACTTAACAACACTTATACATACACGTACACACACTCACATAAAAATTTGCCAAACTTTGAGCGTAATAATTGGCGAACGGGTCAGTTGTTAGGGGTATGCAGAAGATTGCAGAACCGTTGATGAATACAACGAAATGCAGCTGAGTACTTTCCACATAACCACTACACGTACCATACACATAAATGCACACATACAGAATTAATTTCGCATAGTATTCAACTGTGCCGTTTGAGTTGAGTTCACAATTCGGCCCAATTCTGGCTTGATTTGGCATGGTTTTATTAGTTGAACCGAAAATGTTTACAAACAATCGAAATAAATTCACACAACTTCCACACTTAACACATGCATACATGCTTACATCCTCACATGCACACATAAATACATGTATACGTGTAGGTATTTGCATGTGTGAAGAAGCATAAAAAATCGCCTCAATAAAATAAAGTTGTAACTGCGCGTCGGGAAAGGGTCTCGAAGGCAACGCATGAAATAAAATAAATTATTCTCAAACACATATAGGTACACATGTAAGCATACATCAAAAGAAAAAAAAACAAATAGTGAAAATCACAAATACACTCATATGTAGTTACACATTTTCGTACATACAATCCATCACTTTTGACGTTTGTCCCGCCCGACAGCTCGCCATCGCACGAAAAAAAAAAAATGAAAATAAAAAATTAAATAAAGTAATATAAAAACACAAGTCAACAACAATCAAACATCAATACCGACAACATATTCGAACTGCTGCCTCGGCGCTATGAGAATCGCCATGAATTGGTGCAACAATGTGTAAATTTTCCTATTTGTTTGCAATAAGCATCGGTAGTGGCTTGTTGGCGTAGTTATTTCTGGGTGTGAGATCGAGTGTGTGATATATATACACACATGTACATACATACATATGTACGAGTATATGCATGTCAATCAATAGGATCAACAGACCGACCAAAATAAATTGGTGCCACCAACAAACAATAAAATTGAAAGCGAAAAAATCAACTTACAGTGGAAAAAAGTTAATACATAGTTAGTGCCAACAATGCACATTGTATATGCGTACTTATCTACATACACGTATATGGATGGTCAGCGAAATGCATTTGTGAATGTGAGCATCGACTAGTATACTCTATATTCGGCATTTGCAGGCAGTTAAATTTATCTTACTCACAATAAATTGTATTTTTAAATTTTTTTTAAGTTCGATAGGGTTGCCATCTTTCACACAATTGCCTTAACGTAAAAAATTGTTGCTAAGACAAAATATTCTCAAATCAGTATGAGGAGGAGCTCTGCGAAAAATCGCTTCAGCGGTAGAGAGCACCAGTTTTATATAAAAACAAGAAAGCAGAGCTGTCTTCGGCCATATCTAAGTCTTCCTAACTCTTATTCTAAGATTCAATATTAATTCTTATATAACATATATGATAAATGTATGTAGTTCTACGATTTCATTGATTTTCGGTGTCAATATTTATTTAAATCAACGTTTCCTATAATTTTACGCTCTCATATTCTTCTTTGACTTATTTTTGACCCAAAATCTGAAGTCTAAAAAATCTGTCATATAGGTATTTTTGGAAAAAGAAAAATAGTAATACAGTAGAAGTGGCAAAGCCAATTGTAACGGCATTTCATCATATCAAACTTTTCTCTCACCATTCGATAGAGATACACATTAGTGTAGACTGACAGTGCCAATAATTGTATTTGACTGAAATTAGATTAAGTGAACTTACGACAAAGTTCATGCGGCTAATAGTGCAAGACAGTTTGGAGAGTGAAATGCTTGGAAAAAAAATTGGGAAAAACACACTTTTCGAAAATTTGATTTTCACCAACTTTGAGGTTCGTTTGTTGAACAAAAGACTATTTGACTATGAATATGTGGATAGAGGACTGTATAAATGTATTTCCTTTAGTGCCAATGACTGTTGATTGTGTCTTTTCTGAAAAAACCTAAGCATATATGAATAAACGTATATTATACATACATACATATACCATGAATATTTGGTTGAATCTTATATTAAGGGAAAATGCGAATTGTCGTCACAGAAGTTAGTATTGTGGAATAAAACTTACTGAATTATTTTGGTTTTCTTTTTCGTTGATAACTTTTCAACTTTCAGTATAGGCAAATATAGGGATATTCATTTCGTGATTTCAAGAGTACGGGGAGCATAGCTGTCAGAAGTCAGGCATTTATGAAAATGGATCGCCTAAGAACCGCACAACACATTAAAATTGTTAAAACCCACTACAAAAACGGTCATTCAACAGTCGTTACGTGTTTAACAACAAATTTATTCTTCTGCAACGAGGCACATTCCTAATATAGGGGTTATGTAAGTAAACAAAATTGTCGTATTTGGTGTTCCGAGAAGCCTCAGGAAATTGTAGGGAGGCCACTACACGCAAAAAACTTACTTTCCGGTGCGCTATTTGGTCCGGAGGTGAGATTGGACTTTGCCGCTTGGAAAACGACAACGGCGAGCCTAACACTGTCAATTCGGAGCATTATGCACACATGATAAGAAGCTTTTCCGGCTTGCAATTGAAGAATATGACTTGGATGATAATAATGCTACACAACATAAGCCAATGGCGGTGTTTATATGGATAAACCTTAAACTCTTCAGTACTTTAAGTTAAATGAAAATTTCATCTAAATGTAAAATGTAAAATATAAAAACACATCATCTCGCGTTTTGGCGGCGAATATGCAGCAATTAATTTGTAATACTAGTATAAAAAATTTAATTATTACCACAGCGACTACATAAATATATATAATATTAAGTTTTATAAATTTTTTTCTATTTAATATAACAATAATGCACTGGTTTACTGGTACGAAACTTGATCTGAATAATTTTTTACTTTTCTTTTTTTTTAACAAATTGTAACTTAATATATATAAAAGAAGTGGTATTTAACTAGTATGAAACTGATGAGTAATGATGAGTAATAGGCAGTTAATTTCTTCTATATTCCTCAGTTTTCTTAGCATAAATATTCTTAATACGATAGATTACACTCTTTAGAGGTAGTAGAAAGTCTTCTTATGTAACTTCGTACCAAAGTTAATATAAAACTTTGTGAATAATACTATATGCATATTAATTGCACATGTCCGCTCCTTGTAAAAAATTATACAAGCCAGCAGATCGATGTGTAGCCACCACTACTGTTTTGTTCACACATTGTTCGATACCATACATACAAACATCAAAGTCACACTACATAAAATATACGTGCAAACATAAGCACAACTTTTTTTTAAACTAAATACATATGTATGTATGTACGTATATATAAGCAATACAAGTAACTATATATATATATTTACATGCACTTCTATGTATGTGTATGTATGTGCAAGCGCATATTTTTTATACGCTTTTAATTGCCATACAATAAAAGTTAAATGTTTTGAACGCACACAATTCGTTAGCATGCGAGTAGAGTAGAGTTGCCTCGTCGAGAGTCGAATTCGGTGGAATCAAATTGAATCAATTCAAATATCAACACACTGCATATGGTACTATAGTAGTTTATTTCGTGTTTCCTTAATTTCCGTTACGCTGAAAGTAGGTGGACGGGTGTTAATACAAAAAAATATTGGTTGCCGCAAAAGAAACCGGCGATTTTGGATACAGACGGTGTTGACAATTTTTTTGAACAGCTTCTGTCTTTTTAATTGTATTTTTTCTTTTGACTTTTAGTTTGCTTTAGAAAAAAAGTACGCTTAATTTTGTTCATATTTGCTTGTTTGGCGTCAATTTTAATATGGAGCCCACAAAATAACATTTTCGCCATATTTTACATTATTATTTTCTTAAAGGAAAAAATTCAGCGCAGGTTGCTAAAAAGTTGCATAATTTGTACGGTGATAAGGCCTTAAAAGAAACACAATGTTGAAGTTTGTTTGTCAAATTTTGTTCGGGAGATTTTTCACTCAAAGGTAAGCCACATTCAGGTCGACCAAGTGAAGTTGCTAATGACGATATCAAGGCTTTAATCGAATCGGATCGTCATGTAACTGAGCGTGTGATTGGATGGAAGTTAAGTATACCTAAATCAACCATTCATAATCATATACGTCGTAAAAAAACTTGATATTTGGGTACCAAATGAATTGAAAGAAATTCATTTAACAAGCCGCTTCAATGCTTGTGATATGCATCTTAAATGCAATGAATATGAAGCAAATCATAGCTGGAGATGATAAATGCATTGCTAATAATAACATCAATCGAATACGATGTTATAATCCAAGCATTATGAAGCGCCGCAAGCCACTTCAAAGGCTGATATTCACCAAAAGAAGATTATGCTGTCAGTTTGGTGAGATTAGAAGGGTGTGATATATTTTGAACTGCTTCCAAGGAACCAAACGATTGATTCGGGAGTCTACTGTGAACAACTGGACAAATTGAATAGAGCCGGAAGTGATCAATCATAAAAGTGTCTTATTCCACCAGAACAATACTAGACCGCACACATCTTTGGTCACTTTGGTCACAGATGAGCGTGGAATAATGATGTTGCTGGCAAGATGGCGAAAGGTCATCCAATAAAATGGAAATTACATAAAAAATTAAGAAAAAAAAATGTATTTACTTTATTTTAAAAAATCGCTGGTTTCTTTTGGGGCAACCAATAAATGTAACGAAAATAAATTTGTATTTCTAAAAAGTTAGAAATTATTCAGATTTGGCTACGCTTTGAGTGTATAGTTTATTCAAAATTTGTAAATTTATCAATATTCAATAAAATTTAAAAACTTATAGAATTTTTTTTTCATTTATATATATAACTGGCGCTTTGTAACCGCTGAAGCGATTTTAGGCTGAGCTTTGGAAAAACATCAAGATGCAAAACCACAAATTGGACGAGGAGCTTGGCCTAAAATCGCCTTTTTTTATTTAACAAAAATAATATACTCACGTTGGTCACGCATGATCACATTTTTTCACTAAGTATTCATCAATATTTTATTGCATTATCTGAAAATAGTTCTAGATTATTACAGAAATAATTCCAAGAGTTTAAACACAATAAAAATTAAAAAAGGTGAGTAATGAAAATCTTCTTATTAAAAGGATTTAAATACATTTTATATTGTTTAAGTTCATAATTTCTCTAAGTGAAGAATGTAGGTTGAAAAGGATGAAAGTTAATTCTCCGATTATGATTTTTAAATAGATATTTTATCTTGTAAGCATATTAAGATTAAATGAAAGCTACAAAAAAAAATAAAAACTATTTTTAATATATTTTATTTCAATTTTATATATGCGTACATTAACCACCTCTTCTCTCTTTCTTTCAAGAAAGTAGACTAGAATACAATCGAATTTGCACGATGCTTGAATCCGCTTAGTGTCCATTTTTTGAAAATCTGTAAGCATGAAATGTTCTTTTTTTTCAATTATGAACTTTCAAGGCTTCTTCTTTATGCATTTTTACGATATAATAAAACGATCTTAATCATTCTGAACAGCTTACTTACGTTTCATTTAGTGGAACCGAATTTTGAATAATATTTTCCTTTATATGATTGAAATTTCCATCAGATCCTTTATGTCGTTAATTTGTTTTTGTTGGAGTCTGTTGGAAATTTTTCTAAACATTTTTCTGACAGTCTTGAATGCTCAAGAGTGAAAAATTCAAAACTCATCTTCTGTGTCTATTTAGTTTCAGTTTTTCCAAAAATCATATAATCTGTCGCTGGTGTTCTTTTATACATTGTGACCAGAAAGTTTCTGGAAATTGTCATTTAAACTGCCCGCGCTGAATAAATATTTTTCAACACTTTTTTTGTTACGTTGGTAGCATTGTCCTTAATTATATATATTTGGCACTTTGTAACCGCTTCGACTTAGCTCCTTCTCCTAATTAACACTGGAACGAATTCATGATGAACCAAACCGCGATTGTCGAAAAAAAACGATTTCCGTAAACTTTCTGGTCTCAATGTAGACCAATGTAGATGGACGCACACACGTAGTTTGCATTCAAATTAAAGGATTTTATCCCAGGCGGGTATACAGTTTGAAGAGTGCTCCTTAAAGCAACATTTTCGGACTAGTATTTGGTATTCTACACACATACGCACCGAAAGTTAGTTTCTTTTTGTACAATGCTTGTCTTAAAATACTTTCAGACTTTCGGAGCCCAAAGTGCGTTAATTTTGCTTATTTACGTATCCCTGGAGTGAGAAATGTGCTTTGCCGCGGAAGGAAATTTTGTTCTAAAAATCGCCGTTCACTGCTTGTTGTTCAAGTACCCAATCGAGGTATATAGAGCATTGTGAATGGTCAGCTGTCATCAATTATGGCGTATACTGGGCTTTATATGGACGTAGGTGTGTAAGTTCTAGTGCAAGAAATGTGCCACTGAAAAATTGACGCATTCGGAACTTCGGCTACACTTTCACTTAGAGAAGGGATATTTAAGGTGGAGCGAACAAAACGAGGATGCACAGGCTTGACAATATCTATAACCGAACCAGTCTCTTCGAATCGACTATATGCACCGTGCATCGGAATTTTTGTAGTAAGTTTTAACAAGTTTAATGCGTTGTGCGGTTGTTGATGGATCCATTCTCATAAATTAGTGTCTTTTAACTATAGCAAAATATTTTGATTTGAAAGATCTCAAAGAAAGCACTGTATTTTTCAAATATGGAAATAGATAACCCTATATCTTAGACCGCCAATAATAATGAGTGTCATAGTTAGTTTCTGACAACAACTTTGTTTGTGTTTTGCCGCCTCGAAAATATCTGGATTTGTATTACACAAAGAGCATTTGCATTTGCAGCAGATGCAAAGAGTAGTTTCGACGCTTCAAAAGTGGTGATTTTTAGCGTCGAAGATAGAGAGCCTCCTGGACGGCCTAAAGAGTATTGCTATAAGGAATCGCAGAGTTTAGTGGATCAATATCCCTACAATCTGCACTATCTACACTACTACAACTATGGCCAAAAGGGACTGAAATGCATGAAAAGGTGATTTTGCAACATAACAACTCTTGGCCTTACGTGGCTGTAGCGGTCAAAAACTACGTGGAAATGCTGAAATGGAAGGTTTTACTCCACCGCATGTATTCTGCAAATATTTTTTCTTTCAACTACTGCTCTTTTTGATGATGCAAAAAGATTTGGGTGCTCAATGGTTCGGGGTTTTCATAGCAATCCAACAAATGGCTCAGTGAACTCATTTTCTTGAAATGATATTCGAAAATTACCGTTGCTTACGACGATACTTTGAATCTTTTTTTACTTTATTTTAGTTTTTTTTCCAATAAAAACACTATTTTGAATGCAAAAAAAAAAAACAGTACAAATTAATTTACGCACCCAATATTTACGTAGATAATAAAAAAACTTTATTTTTATTAAATCATTCCGCGCATACAATCTCTTAAGTGTGTTTCTACTAAACTTCTCCAACATTATATTGTGGCCAATACCAGCAGCTCAATACACAGACACTTCGTAGTAAAAACAATTTAGGAAGTCATAGAGGGACACACCTTTTTGTTAATTTTGTTTATCCATAAACAACTCGAAAAGGTAAGAAAGTACAGAAAATTTCTACAATAAGACATGCATATACCCTATAGACAATTAGGGGAAACATCAAATGCTTCCTTTCTATGGCAGCCAAAAGCGGACGGAAGCAATTTGAGAATTTAAAAGGGTTAATGGCAATTCTTGCTTCGCAAAGAAGGCAAGTAAAATCTAAGTAAAGCAATTGCTATACAGACCAAATTAACTTATGCACTTTAGGTGAGTGAAAATACCAACAAACATGTATACACGTATGTATGTACATACGTATAATTTATGTTATATGTAAGTAAATATTTTGTAAATCTAAGGTTTGGCAACATTTCGCAAACTTTTCATGGCAACACTAAAAATTACACGTCCCAGGATTACTTTTGTAACATACGTATGTTGATACATATCTACATATATAGGTACATATGTGCATGGCCTTAGAAACCTGCCACACGTGTCTTCTGCGAAATGTAAATTATCGTAGCATACGAGTATATCCTTAACACGGATGTAAGTTATATGCATTTATACACGTGTGTATTAGCGCATATGTACATATGTACATATGTCTTAAGCAAACTTTAACCACAATTTCCGCGAAAAACAAGTAGTTAATTTTAAAACGGTTCCGCTGTCACGCATATTAAATCCTTTCCATAATAAGAAGTGTAGCGAATCTATACATACATATATATACAAAATTAGGGTGTGTCAAAAAATGATTTATGAAAATTTATTTTGCATTTTTTTTTTAATTTTGTGGATTTGTTTAATTTCTTTTATTTCTTACATATTATTTATTTATTTAATTAATTATTAATTATAATTAACTCCTATTTATGAAGTGTACATTATTATTTGTTAACTATTATTAGTTTTTTATTTATTATTTCATACTTTTGGCCACGGTAGCCGAGTACCATTCGGAAGGCCAGGGTTCACATCCCGGTTTGACTAATATCCAAAAGATATAGAAAAGTAATTTAAATAAAAAAATTAAGTTAAAGTTTAAATTTTAGTGCGCAGGCCGAGCTTTATAATTCTCAAGGGTTCTTAAAGAGGCAAATTAATATTCTCTCCTTTATAAACATTTTATAAATAAAATTTTTTTAACTAAATATTTGTAGAGTGTAAAATCCTCAGCTGGCCGTATAATGTTCAATTGTTGTCGTCCATAAGTCACGTAATCATATTTTGAGCCTTCCAAGAACCCTCCCTCCCTTCGTGTAGTCCAATGTGGTATTTCCTTAGACACCACCCACCAAGGTCCGAAAGACGGTTAAAACATACTACGAAAATGGTGATTCAAATGAGCCACGTTATGTGCTTAAATAGAGGATCAAGGTGTATATAACCTCAAATATCGTTACTGTTGGTGAAAGTATGGCCGACGACACGAATGTATCTATTTTTCGATGTTTTCAATAGCTGGTACTTTCTTACTGTACAGCGACGAGGCACATTTAACACCTGGGGGATACATATGGAAACAAAATTTTCGCATTTATGAGTCTAAGAATCCATATATAATTGAAGAGAGGTCGTAACATTTTCTGTCTGGTGCGTTTCTTGGTCCTTGGAAAGCGAAAACGTCCAGACTGTTCCAAAATTTATGTCCCCGTAATCTCTCGTCGCAGCGATGTCAATTGGCCACAGTTATCGTGCGATTTGACATCGTTGGATATTCGGACAAACCTTTAACTCTTGAGCTCTTGAAAACCACCTTTCATCAAATCATGGCTGAGATACAACCCAATTGTGTCAAAAAAATGAACGAAAATTACCTCAAACGTATCGAAGTTTGCAAAATTTCCCCTGACGGTTTCTTTATAAGCCAAAATTATTTCTCTTAAGAATTTTCCAGACATTTTTTTTAAATATCATTTTTAAAATATGGTGGAGAAAAGAGGTAAATTTTTTTTTATCAATTTTAGAATGCAAAAGAATATATATTTTCAAAACTTCTTAAGATGAGAAAATGACATTTTCTACAATATGAACAGCCCTAATAAGCATACCAGCATACCTACTTATGCTACTCGATTTTATTTGTGACTTCCAAGGAACTTTGCGTGGTTAAGCAATATTTTTCAATATGTTTGCTGGGCGCACAATAACTGGCAAATAGAAACCCAAAAGAGGCGTCAAAGGTATGACGAGGATGTTGTTGAATTTGATTTCGATGCCTCTTTGGTGGAAAATAAATTATACTGCCACTTTATGTTGCTCGTGTCAAAATCGACGCTTCGCAAGTCGTTTTGGCTGAGGAACCGATGCAAACGCGCTCTCGCTTGTAAGAGCTCGAACGGAAGCGATAGCAAACAAAAGCGGATGTGAAGTGAGTTAAGTTAAAATAAAACCATCATAGGAAATGTGTGGCATAACCAGCAAATGTATGCATGCAAGTACATAAAGAAATATACATATACTCGTATATACTTATATGTATATAATAGGTATATAAAAGGAAAGTATGACAAAAACCCATAAATTGAGCAGTTGAGAGGGCAGTGATAAGAGAAAATAAATTAAAAAACTCGACTTGAAATAATTATATTATTAAGCCGCTTTTAAACTTAAAAAAAGGAAGACATGGTGTGGGTTAGACTTAACTCTTTTCTTTAATTTTTGAGTGGCTGTACTGAAGCTTTTTGTAAGAAAATTATTTTTCTTTTTTACAATCACACTTTAAGCACAGTGGATGAGGAAAGCATATGTACATACGTATAGGTATGTGTGTGCACACACATATGTAAGGTTTGGTTTCAATTCACGTAAGTGGAAGGGGTGAGCGCGCAGTTAGTAGCTGCTACTTACATACGTGTATGTACACCAAAAGTATTTGCCTCTAGTTGTATGAATAGCTGTGGGTGTGTAAATTTGTTTTTACAAAAACAAAGGTAACAAAAATAATTTTAAAGTAATAAATCTTTGGATTATGTGATAACAATTTGCGAAATTTTTAGGCCACCCGGATTAGTGCTAATGAATTTATTGTTTTGATGAAGATTTATCTGATGATTTTGTGTGCGTTTTATTTCAAAAATATACTCATACGAGTATGCAGCATTTGTATATGTACGCATTTGCTATCAAATGTTGATGTGAATGTATTTATATAATATATGTATGTATCGTCTCAATATAAGTATGTATGTAGATTAGTCTGCTCCTCATTTTTCAAACATCTAACTTAAAATCAAGGTTTACCTGCAAATTGTTGCCACCCTGGGGTCGCCCTCCGTAGGGCGAACGGATTCGGCTTAGAATGAACTGTAGGACCCTCCGTCTGTTGAAGAAATATAAAGACGTACCATTGTGACTAGAAAGCTTCCGGAAATTGAAAAAAAAAACAAAAATTTTGAATCTTCACCAATATTATTTTGTCCTTTTCAAAATATGTTCCTTCTGAAGCGATACATATATGTATGCCATCTCTTTTCATCAAAGCATGCCTTGTACGAGTAGGCGCTGTCCGAAATCGCCTTCAGTTTCCTCTGCGAATTTTCTTCTACTGCCTCAATTGAGTGGAAACGGGTTACTAGGGTTTTGGGAAATCGTATGTGATCAAATCCGGTGGTTGGTCGATGGTCTTGAACGAGTTTTTGGTTTTAAAATCGTTCACAACAAACAGCTCGTTGCTCTAAATTTGCTTAACTTAATTATTTCGTTTGAAAATGACCTTCGCTGGTCATGCCCAAAATGTAGAAAAGTTGAGATTGACCATTTAAAAATTTTCAAAATTACAATGAGTGGCTTGTAGTGGAGTGATATGGTCTACGCCAACAGACCAACGTCGATTCACGACCTCAAAGATGGAATTTGTGAAGCAATTGAGGTCATACAGCAGCCACTTTACGGTTTTGTGATGGAAAATTTTATAAGAAGGATACGGAAATTAAATTCAATTATTTTTACTAACACAACTTAATCAAAAACTAATTTATATCAGAATCAAAAGATTTGAGAATGGGTATTTAATCTAAAACTAGTGCCAGGGCACAAGTGGGTCATTCGTGTTTCTTTTGAAAATAAAAGTGATCTGCACTCACGTGCTTTTAACTAATTTGCGAGATAAATTAAATGAGTTTGATTTACACAGACATAAAACTGCTTAAACACGAAATTCGTACAACAATAACAATATACTTGTACGCACATAAATATGTATATGTATATGGGTGCATTAAACTCTTTTCTAATTACACTAAAATCACGCATTCCGGCAATATTTTGCAACCAGGAAAAAATGGAAAATCAAATAAAACGCAAATATAAAGAAATTACCAAGTATTCGTAAGGAAGGAAATAATAAAAAAAAACAAGTTAAAGAAAAATTAAAATTATTGCCAATGCGCTGCAACTGCAACATGTTTTCGTAATTTAGTAAAAAGCTTTTCTGCAATGAACTGCAAACATTCAATCTTCCCGCCAAACAGCGCCAAAGTACTTCAATGCCTCTTCAATCCCAGTTAAGCCAACACTGCTTGCGTTCCAGGTGCGGATGGTATGACGAAGAGGAGAGAGTATGAAGAATGAGGGGACCATCGAGTTTGCTTGCCACCCAATAACAGCCCACACCACTTTTCTTTGAGGCCGTAGAAGTCTCAGCTCAAACAACCATTCGCCACTTCACCCACTCACCCTTCCACCCGTTCAACGCTCTTATGGATGCAACGCGCATATACAAACAGGGACAATAAGTTAAAATGCAAAATATGCCGGAAATGAAATTTATGCGAATGTTTACGTGAAATGCGCACGTTTTTGGCATATGACTCACTGCAGAGCAAACAACAGCAGCAGCAGCAACAACAACAACAACAACATATATGTAAACATATACATATATGCACACTAACAGCCATATCAATGAAATGGCAACATAAAAGCAACTATAGCAACAACAACAAGAGTAGCGTCGACTACCGCAGCGATAGCAACCATTTCTGACATTTCTGCCATTTCATTCAGCTGCTGCTCCTGCCGCTATTGCAACTGCTGTTATTGTAATTGTTTTTTATCGTCCATAGCATGCATGTTGTTCGCTTGTCTGTGCGTGTGTTTGTGTAGGTGTATGTGTGTATGTATGCTACTGTTGCTTGTCATTGCATCTCACATTCCCCGCAGTGACACATACACAACACGATGACACATTTATTGTATGCATACCTTTAAAGCAGGTATGCTTTCTCCACCACCACAAAAATGGCAAGGAGCAAGAAGCACGCTGGGTTGGTGTTCGTATTGGGCATTGGGAATTTCTGTATTTCTAGGTGTAACTTAAACTTTTTAGCTTTCTTCAATTGCAGAAGTCAATTCTTTATTAATTTTGCAAAGCTCTACAAGAAATGTAAAAGCAAAATTCAATACTATTAACCTTAATTCAAATAAACTTCAATAGATTAACGTAAAATAAAAACAAAATAAAATCAAATAAAATAGAATAAAATTAAAAATAAATAAAATAAAAAATAGAATAAAATAAAATAAAATAAATTTAAATAAATTAAAATAAAATAAAATAATAAATAATAAAATTTAATAAATTAAAATAAATGAAATAAAATAAAATTAAATAAAATAAAGTAAAATAAAATAAAATAAAATAAAATAAAATAAAATAAAATAAAATAAAATAAAATAAAATAAAATAAAATAAAATAAAATAAAATAAATAAAATAAAATAAAATAAAATAAAATAAAATAAAATAAAATAAAATAAAATAAAATAAAATAAAATAAAATAAAATAAAATAAAATAAAATAAAATAAAATAAAATAAAATAAAATTAAATTAAATAAAATTAAATTAAATTAAATAAAATAAAATAAAATAAAATAAAATTAAATTAAATAAATTAAAATAAAATAAAATAAAATAAAATAAAATAAAATAAAATAAAATAAAGTAAAATAAAATAAAATAAAATAAAATAAACTAAAATAAAATAAAATAAAATAAAATAAAATAAAATAAAATAAAATAAAATAAAATAAAATAAAATAAAATAAAATAAAATAAAATAAAATAAAATAAAATAAAATAAAATAAAATAAAATAAAATAAAATAAAATAAAATAAAATAAAATAAAATAAAATATAATAAAATAAAATAAAATAAAATAAAATAAAATAAAATTAAATTAAATAAAAATAAATAAAATAAATTAAAGTAAAATAAAAAAAAAAAAATAAAATAAAATAAATAAAATAAAATAAAATAAAATAAAATAAAATATAATAATATAAACTAAAATAAAATATAATAAAATTTTCTAAAATGAAATAAAGTAAAATAAAATAAATTGAAATAAAATATAATAAAATAACAAAAAATAAAATAAAACAAAATAAAATATAATAAAATAATATAAAAAATAATAAAATAAATTAAAGTAAAATATATAAAAGGTTAGCGGTTTTTTTTCGAAAATTATGTTATACATTGTTGTTATATTGTTATACATTTAACGTTCCAAGAATTGCCCATCGGAAGCTACGATGTTTGCCCATCTTTCTGGCAGTTTGTGGATCCTATCCCAAAAGAACTTCTCCGGCTTGGAGGTCAAGAAAGAATCGAGCCAATTTCTGATACCCTGTTCTGATGTGAAGCGTACTCCGGTGAGGGCATTCTGCATTGATCTGAACAAGTGGTAATCGGAAGGTGCTAATCTGGGCTATAAGGCGGGTAAGGTTTTCAAAATAGTTTTTAACTGGCCTTGCAACATGTGGCCGAGCGTTGTCATGATGAAAAATTATTGATTCGTGTATTCATGTCTGGTCGCATATTCTGGTCGTTTTTCCGCGATGGCCTTTTCCAAACGATTCAATTGTTTTGATCGGCTGACCCGATTTCAATACCTCATAATAGAGCACACCCTTGTGGATGTTCCGCTTTGCCGTGGATGTCGATGGTTGGCGGGGGTTCACATACGAGCTTCACATACGATCTCTTGCGCTTTGGGTTATCATAATGAATCCATTTTTTATCGCCAGTGACAATCCGATGCAAAAATGATTTCTTTTGGTGGCCTTGAAGCAACATTTCCGACATGCAGAACCGACGTTCGACGTCTCTTGGCTTTAATTTATAAGACACCTAATTTCCAAGCTTCTGGATGAATCCTAATGATTTTAACCGTCTGAAAACGGTAGCTTGATCAACTCCTAATACTTTTGCAAGTTCTTCTTGCGTCTGGCATGCATCTGCGTCGAGCAATGTCTCCAATTCTTCGTCTTGAAATTTTTTTGGCTGTCCGGGTCGTTCTCCGTCGTCTAAGTCGAAATTGCCACTTTTAAACCGTGCAAACCACTTTTGGCACGACCATTCGACTAAAGCATGGTCACCACACACGTCCAGTAAAATACGATGGCTTTCGGTAGAAGAACTCCCCGCAAAAACACTTTATCTGGTACAAATTTCAACATTTTCAAATGAATGAAACAAATGACATCTACTGAAAACGACGCGAACTGACAGTACCTTTGAAATGAATATATCCACAGATGAACACGAAGCGAAATAATACTAGTAGAGCCCTCTCTTAGGAAACCGCACGAATTAATGCATAAACCTAATATTTTGGAGTCGAGGGAGAGTTTAGTATATGTGTTAGTGACATTATTTCACTCGTCTAGACATAGTTAGTATGTATGCATGTTTATTAGTATTGTGGACCAAAATATTTAATTTTTCATACAAATACTTGCTTAAATATTAGTAAATTAATACAGCAAAAATAAATTTTTAACAATTTTGAAACTTTTGTTTTGTTTTATATTTTGTTGGTTTATTTAATTTTGTTTAACTAAATTAAATATATTTTAGTTTAATATTATTTATTTTTCATTATATTTAATTACTAATTTTTTTTCATTTTGTAATCAATTTTTTAATTCTTCAGAATTAGTTTTTTAAACAATCCATCAAGAAATCTCACTGCTTTTAATATAAATCCCGGTGTTTTCTCGTTCGTTGAGCACTTAGCTTTCTAAATCTTCATGTCATAATTACCTTCCTTTTCAGATGATACAACTCTTTGCTAACCGCTCAGCTGTTGAGGCTGCCTGAACTTTAACATACGTATATGAGATTCTTCTCCAATTTGTGGTATGCGTTTTGATGTTTTTCCAACAAATCATACAATTTATACTAAGTCGCTTCTAAACGCCCGATGGATTTTTATGAGGAACCTTTATGTCATATCATAAATATACTCGGAAGGAATTTTGAAATAATTATCTTAATTTTTTATTTAAATAAATTTTCTGTAACTTTTGGATGTGAGCCTGACCACATTTATTACAAAAGGTTCCACATCCATATACTCTATCTTAACCGAACTTAAATTTTGGTACCGAAATTCAATAATTTGCAGTCAATTCATGGTTCTACAAGAAACTTGCGAAAAAAGTAATTATTTTTGGTTTTGCTTTATTGTATTTAATTTCATTTTATTTTATTTTAAATATATTAACTTTAAAATATTTATTCTATTTGGTTTTATTTTTATTTTCATTTTGTTTGACTTTTTTTAATTTAGCTTCATTTAGGTAATTTAATTAAATTGCATATATGTATACGCGCCTCATCTTCAGTTCGTTATGGGTTCCTCTTAAAAATACTCCAACATTCATACTGTTGCTGCAAATGCTAAAACCTGCCACAAATATACATATAGGTATATGTATATAAACACATTTTTTTACCATTGCAAAACTACAGACAAGGAATTTGTTTGTGAAGTGCACTCAAAGAGCCATTAACTCTAAACATTACTCTTGACTTGCTGCATGGTGACATAAATGTCTGTGCCCTGCAAGGAAGGCAACTAGTTTTGAACTATAAAATAACTAGTTTACATTTTTGAAACTAACTATTGTATTTAAGCTTAATGCAGTGCATTAACATCAAACTAGTGAACTACTAGTCCATTCATTTATGGTAACTGATGTTATAATTTTTTTTACTGAATAATTCTGTTATATAGTATGAAAAACTGGTATATTTCTCGTTCATAAAGAACTATTTAATTGATTTTAAATCCTAAAACCTAACCCTTTCATTCCTGAATATATGTATAGGTGTATGCAAACGTTATATGTGTGTGTGTGTTGACAAATAAATGTATGCAAAATTGAAGAATAGTTGGATAAATGTTTATCTACATGGGCGAGTGGCAGTGTGTGCGTATGAATTTGTACGTTTGTCAAAGACAACATGTACTTTGCGGTTATTCTTTTTGCTAGGCATGAGCGGGTGCCTCGAACCCCTACGCTTCGTCTTCAACACTCGACTTCACAAATATAATAAAACTACAAAAACAAAATGAGTCTCAATGATACTTTTATAAGCACTGGCATGTACATACGTGGAATATCAGTACATACAGACATATATATGTGTACATAGTTCTAGGCTATCACAGGTGCAAGCTTTTACTAAATATATGCTGGAATATTCATTTTAGTTTCATTAAAATTCTACTGAGCGGTTGCAACTGCAGGAGACTTTCATTCCACCCATTTATATGATCTCTGGTTAATATACATATTTGTAGGTATGAATATACATATGTATATAAAATAAAAAACACAAATAGATTTGCAACCCTTCTTTATAAAATAGAAAAATTGTTGAAACTAAAAATGTACGGAACAAATACGATTTTCTTTAAAGGGTGCGCTAATTATTATTTTTTTTATTTCCACAAAAAAAGCAAGGAACGAGCCACGCTTATTTTTTCTGATTAAAAAGAGTTTATGAAAAATTTAGTAATTAAAATGACACAAAACGTCACAACTCAAAATTTTTCAAATATTTGATTTCCCATAAACCAGCTCACATAAATCTAACAACTACAAAAATTTGTCATATTCTTCCTTAACTGTAAAAATATAGTGCTGCAATTTTTTTTGTGCTTCTCTTGAACATTCTATCGTATTTTTATTGCATGTGTATTTATATAATTTAATACATAAATTTCCAACATTTATAAAAAAATTTAGCATGAGTACTTGGGCTCAGTAAAAACGCTATTGACTCCAAAACTTTATAGTCTTAAATATTAAAGTATTTTTTATGACAGTTTATAAAAAGCATAGGTATCAACATATTATATTCATTTAAAGTAAAAAATAATAATAATCCACTGTTGCACCATATATAAGTATGCAACTCCCTTATAAATATTTTCAATACATTTGTATATGAATAAATGTTTGCACTAAAAAGTATTTATGTACATATACGCACATATGCCTGAAAGTACACTTTTATAAAAAAATATCCATCGCAACACTTGAATTCAGCCTTTTGTAAAACTCAAACTAATTAAAATTGTAGGTTCTGTGGCCTATAGTCAATGCATTAAGTCTGTATGTATGAAACAAATAAGTGATTAGCCTGGTTGTTACACAGCGACAACTACAAGCTGAACTCCATCCATCAAAACGTAAACTATTCTTATTGACTGTTCGATGGGAAGTATTTTACGAGGGCATTAACAAAAGTTCCGGAAGTTGACCAGAAAAAAAAAATATTTTTGTAATCTTTGTACATTTTTATCTTCTCTACATAATCGCCATGTATATCAATGCATTCCTTATGCTTTATATTCGTAGATCTACTTCTGAAAACAGTCTCGTTGCTTTAAAGACATTACCTCTTAAATATTTGTACATTTTTGGAAATAACCAGTAATCACAAGGGTCTGTATCCGGGGAATATGGTGCTGAACGTAAACAAACTGAAAGTCATCAACTGACCAAACCTTTGTTAATCCCCTCGTATATACCTATGTTTCTTGTTTCTGTATAAACTTTACTCTCCGCCTCTGGATATGCATGTATTTATTTGATTTTAAGCGTAAAGGTTTTTTGTCTTATATACAATACATAAACTTGTATACTTGTGAGTTTGCCACAGAGTTTTTACTTGGTAAAAATAATGAAATTTCGACCCAACTTTTATGCCATAGAATATTCAGAAACTCTTGCAGACATGCAAATACTCCTCTATATCGTCCTTTTAACATTCTCACACATATGTCTATATCGAGTATGTAAGTGTGTATGTAACACTTTTGCTCTTCAGTGGCATACTTTCACATGCCCGATTTGTTGACCGAAGTGAAAAGTTACGATTTGGAAGCCTGAATTTTATTCGAAGTGTCATGTTGCGGCTTTTGTGGTCTTTCGCTCGAATTTTCATTCCAGTCGAACACACTTGCATACATATGCATGTGTTTAAACACAATTTTGTACATGCGTATGCTTAAATATTCAAAGGTATTTTGTTGGGGACGAGAAATTTTCTTGAAAATTATTTGTTAGTCCTTATTTAATGTATGTATAAAAGTACTGAAGCATAACCAATGCAAATGCTGCTGCAACTTCATACCCTCTCTCAGCAAAATTATTGTATGTAACCATCTCAAAAAACATTTTAGGTCAACTCAAAAATTAGTTCAACATTGGTGCTCGTAACAGATGCTTAACTGAGAATTGATAGTGTGTTTTATGTTGTTAAGTACCTAAGTGTCTGTTAAAAGTAAGAGTATGAACTTTAATCCTAGCAATTTAGTTATTGAGTGTGCAAATTTTGGAAACAAATTGTATATGTATGATTATTTCTCACAAATTAAACGAACCTGATGGGTATTAAATATTTATTGGCAGAAGAAATTTAATGTAAAAAATTATATATTGTAAATCGACAAAAAACATTAAATACAACTATTTAATATAAAATAAAAAATAAAAAATTATAATAAATAATTAAAATAAAGTAAAATAAAACAGGACTAATAAAAATATAAAATAAAGCATTAAATAAATTATAAAAAGAAAAACAAAAAAATTCACTCAAATTAAAAGAAATAAAATAAACTAAGATAAAATAAAATAGGAAAAATAAATAAAAAAATAGAATAAATAAATAAATAACATAATGAAATAAAGTATAAAAAATGAAAATTAAAAACAATAAAATAAAACATGAAAATAAAAAAAAACCAAATTAATTATATATTATAAATTAAGAATAATCTTTTATAGAAAAATCTTATGTCCGTTTGGAAAAATCTAATAATCTCCAAAAGTTATCGACCGTTTGACTTGAAATTTCGTCAGATTCATTCGGGAATTTTCGGGCCAGCGACTGACTCATTCGGAAAATTCTTATTTATGGTCCGATTTACTTAAAATTCGGTATATAGATGGCTTTTTGCTTTGATTAACAGGAAGGCTACACTTCTCTCCTGCAAGTGGGTAAGGCACTGTACTATTCGAAAAGTCTTTTTTATGGTTCCATTAGCTTGAGGTTCGGTGAATAGTCATGAACGTAGGAAGTGGACCGGAGACTGGCCTATTCAAAAATTCTTCCTATGGGAAGTGGACCAATGTCAATGGTAAAACCAAAAATGTTCTATTCCCACAAGTATTAAGTAAATAAAGTTATGATAAAAAGATATTCCAGCTAGCTTAATATAAAATGAAATAAAATAAAATAAAATAAAATAAAATAAAATAAAATAAAATAAAATAAAATAAAATAAAATAAAATAAAATAAAATAAAATAAAATAAAATAAAATAAAATAAAATAAAATAAAATAAAATAAAATAAAATAAAATAAAATAAAATAAAATAAAATAAAATAAAATAAAATAAAATAAAATAAAATAAAATAAAATAAAATAAAATAAAATAAAATAAAATAAAATAAAATAAAATAAAATAAAATAAAATAAAATAAAATAAAATAAAATAAAATAAAATAAAATAAAATAAAATAAAATAAAATAAAATAAAATAAAATAAAATAAAATAAAATAAAATAAAATAAAATAAAATAAAATAAAATAAAATAAAATAAAATAAAATAAAATAAAATAAAATAAAATAAAATAAAATAAAATAAAATAAAATAAAATAAAATAAAATAAAATAAAATAAAATAAAATAAAATAAAATAAAATAAAATAAAATAAAATAAAATAAAATAAAATAAAATAAAATAAAATAAAATAAAATAAAATAAAATAAAATAAAATAAAATAAAATAAAATAAAATAAAATAAAATAAAATAAAATGAGGAAAAAACCAAATAATAATAAAAATAATTTAATTTAAAAACAATAAAATAAAAGGTACAAATTGTTTTGAACTGACAGAAATAATACATACTCGTACCTTTACTTTTACAAACTGTTAATTCAAATAAACTGAAAATTTCATTCATACCATAACGATAAATGTGCAAATTTATGCAAAATATAGAAAAACTGATACAATCATAACAGTTGTGTGGTCCCTTGTGTGAATTCTTTCGCAGAGGATTAACAAAAGTGCAGTCAATTGGTGACTTTCAATTTGTTTTTGTTAAATCTAAATATAATATATCAAATCCTTTCCAATTACTTTATTAGTCTTCCTTTCAAATTTTAGAACCATCGGCTAAAATGGAGACGAGAAATCGCAAGATAGCTGAGGATAGCTTAGAGGAAATTCCACCACCAACGCAAACAGAAATTCGCCATGTGATTCTCTTCGGGTTTCGGCGTAATTTACGGCCAATACAAACAATCAGTGAATGCCAAATTGCATATGAAACGATTGCACCGTCTTTAAAGACTATTTCTAAGTGACATTTCCGTAGAGGACGAGCGCCGGGAAGGTCGACCAAAATCTTCCACTGATGACGTCGCTGTAGCTCTTTTCTATAGGGTTAAGAAACGTCTTGAAATCAATGGCGATTATGTAGAGAAGGTAAAAAAGAACAAAGATTACAAATAAATACAAAAGGAATTTTTTTATTTTTTTGTTAGTCAACTTACAGAACTTTTGTTAATCCTTTCGTATAGGTATGTGTAATAAAAGTCAACACAACAGTTTAGTGATACAATGTTTGAAAAACGAGACGCACGTATGTGCATATGTACAATAGAATACCCAATGAAACATATTTACCTACACACGTTTATGCATTTTCAAGCTATAAAAAATATTATATTAAATTTAATTTTTGAATATTTTCTATTTTACTATTATTTTGATTCTTCAATTTATACAACAACTTTGCTCCTCTAAAAATATTTATTAATACTTTTTGTTATGTACTCGTGTATGTAACATTCTACATATATGTATGTACGAGTATAGTAATTTTTGGACATATTAAATTAGTAAACGAACGAATGGCTGAATGAGTGACTAAAGGAATGAGTAATTGTTTTGATAAATACCTGCGTTGATAGAAATTTTTATAAATATTTGTGATTTAGAGTTCTAAATTGAATTAAGTATAATTGTTGCAGTATTTTTTAAATGAAATCTAACAAATAAGGATTTCAATAAAATTTTTTGATAAAGTAAATAAATGAAATATATAAAAATGCACAAATGAAAATTTTTAAAAGTAAAATATGCTGGTGAAACCTGGCTTCAATGGCTTCAAGAGCACTCACATGCCCATTTGAGCAGATGTGCCATTAGAATATTTAAAAAATATCATTGAGGAACATATTCCAGCCGTAAAAGGGAGATAGAGGCTATCGAAATATATTAAATAACACACAAGTATCTATGGGCATTGGCATGGTGGACCACTCTAAAGAAGAAGTACTACATTATACCTGCTATTCCACAAATTGTAAGCTCAACGGTACCAATCACGCCAATCACTGCGAAAAGGACTTTATGAAGTATTAAAACACTGCAGCAGCAGAGTGCTAAACCAAGTTAATTTCGGCCCTACATTTATGAACCTGGCAATTGGTAATAAGACGTAGACCATGATAACGCGCCTTCACACAAATTTATTACTATGAAAGAATAGCTAAACAATTTAACAAATGCCATCCAAAAACCATGACGTCAGGTGACTTTTTTCTCCTTTCAGGGCTGAAATTACCAATTAGAACCACCCACTCACAGCCGGGAGAAGTCACCATTGAGAACTGAGAACATTTTAGGAAATGCATTTTGACAAATTTTCATGGTTGAATCAATCATTTACATGTGTGATTTATTTAGAAAGGGTGCCACTTGAAGGCAATGTAATAAATTTTTACCGCCAATAAATTGTGTGTGTTCAAATCATTAATAACGGAGAAAAAAATCAATTTCCTTCATCGGTATGTAATTTTCTTTTTCATTTAATCACTGGTGAGGAAAATTCACTTTTACTTTTATTTCACCAAATATATTAATATTTATATATGTATATAAAATCCTCATGACAGAGGGCTTGTAATCAAACCGATCCTTACGAAATTTTTGTGGATCTGAGAGTTAGAAGTAAGCTACTTTTCACACAAGGAAGTGGACAATCCATTAGAGTACTCTGAGAACGGTTAAAAGCAGTGTTTCTACGAAAGAGATTTTTTAAGAGAAATTTCAGTTTTTTTGAAATTTGTTGTGGAAATCACTTATTTGGGCCTAAAATAATTTCCATTAGGTCTGTTAAATTAAATTTGAATTTTATACTTTTTATTTAAAACTTTTTCGAACCAATTGTAGCTTTGTGAGGTCTCATTTATAAGCAAAACACCTGAAGTGTTCAGCGGAAAGGAATGAGGACATTAGCAGCTTAAGATACTTTATTCGTTTAAGTATAAATTCTCTAATGAGTCTCAATCTGGGCATTTTAATTAAATTTCATAAAAATTGAATAACAAATAATTAAATTTGCATAATTTAGCGAAATACACTTTAACTTAGTACAATATTTAGTATATTTTTGTGAGTGTTTTTTTTTTTTCAAAAATATTTAAATTTTATTACAGCCCAAGGCAGCGAACTGAAGCGCACTCATTAGAAATATCAAATTTAATGCCTCATTGACGAAGACAATATTCTTTGTTTGTTTTTGTGTCAAAAACAGCAGTAACTATATGATGATAGAGGAGAAGGAGGAAGAAGGCGAAGAGAAGGATTCGTAAAGTTTGTGGTTTTAAAAATAAGTTATAAATGAAAGTGCAAAAGCCAAAAATTAAGCTCATAGTATGCGCATACCATATATGTATGTAAATATATATGTATTTATGTATGAATTTCGATAACACATACA
>JAWMAG010000006.1:14295000-14390000 GCA_037013455.1 Ceratitis rosa
CGCTTCAGCTCACTATGATCTTAATCAGTTAGAGGATCTAATGAAGGATAGCACGATTGAAGTTAAATCTTTTGTTCGTGTTTCGCTATAATTTAGGAATAATAGCCGACCTGCACAGCCTGTTGCCCGTGCAACCGAACTCAACTCTACCGCACTTGATACGGGTTTGAATTGTGCTTTTGAAATGTTTTTGTTTGATTTCAAAGCATTTAAACTTTAGTGCAAATTAGCATCACAAATAATTTTTGGATATTACATGAAATAACAACAACAACTCTGAAAAAACTTTACTCACTTACATACACACATATATGTTCATTTAAATCTGTATACATTGCATATACTCGTGTATGTGTGTCGCCAACCAGAAACACTTTTACCTCGGTAGGCCTTTCTTGCCAACACACACACACACACACACACATGCCAACGGGTCGTATACATGTGTGTAACAAATGAGTTGGCATGTACATAGCATGTAGAAACAACCAACAGCTGGCAGCTGCTGCGGCATACTCGACTTGCCTTTAGCTTTTTTATAATTAGTCACAAACAATGATAACAACTAGTGGCGAAAAGATGCACTAAGCAGTGTGAATAGAGAGGGAAGGAGAAGGAATTATACTAAGTACATGCATATGTGTATGTGTGCGAAGTGGACGGCCTGAAATTGCTGAAGTAGGCTAGCAGCCAGATTTTAGTGTTGCCAACAATGGTATAAGCACGCGCCTCCAGCTACAACTTCCTGCTCCGGCACACACTCTTTTGCTGCCAATGCTTCTTGTTGTAAGCTTTTGTTAATGTGTGCATGTGTGCTACTCCGATTCTTGTTTGTGTTTCTTGTTTGTGTGCTATTAACAAAAGTGCTTGGCCCCAACCAACTACTTATGTGCCTAAATAATCGTAGAAAATGTTCTATTAGACAAACTTACTTATTATTACCGGTAAATAGTTGGTTGTGATGCCAAAGGCCACTACCTAACTTATTGCTATTTTTATTGTTATTGTTGCTATGTTTGGGAGAACAACTTTCATAAACTACATGTGTTCAGGTGTACACAATTAAAATATATGCTTGGGGGTATGCAGCTTGTGTACCTATGTACATGCAAATATATATATATATATTATGTTTAAATGGAGGGACAGTGAGCGCAGAAGATATGTTTTCGAAAATTTTTTGAAGAATAGTTAAGAGGTATTTAAAAAATACTACTTTTTTTTAAATATAACAAAAAAAATTAATATAGAAGATTAAAAACATAAATAAAATGAACCATTCAAATCAATATACAAATTCATTAATTAATGTTTATTAAATAAATAATTAATTTAGTAAATGAATAAAGAAAAAAATAAATTAGCTAAAAAATAATAAAACTAAATAATGAATTGAAAAATTAATAAATAAAAAAAAATAAATAAATTAATTAATTAATAAAAAATCAAATAAATAAATAAGTAAAATAACTAAAGACATAAATAAATAACTAATTGATTAAATAAATATATAAATAAATAATTAAATAAATTGTTAAGTAAATAAATAAGTCAATAAATAATTAATTAATATAAATAAGCAAATTAATAAGCAAAATAATTAATTAAGTAAATTAATTAAGTAAATAAATTTTAAGCCAGCATCGCCAATTATGCCATTTTCGCAAAAAGCTCGATTGCAACATTGGCAGTGGGGCAAGTAGCAGCATCATGTTGAAACCAAGCATCACCTATTCTTTCAGCAGTCATTCGTTCGAAATGGTTTCCGTGCTTACGTGTCAGCTTTCTGAGCCCTAAATGTGGCATTTCAGCATGCCAACCTTGCCGCCGAGGTGAAAATGCTCATCATCTGTATAACTTTAAGATCTTTTGGCTGATGTAAAATTTTATTTATTTTAAAGCGTGAGTTTTTTCCCAATGCAAGATTGTTCTTATTAATTAAATGATTTTTTTTTATTTATTTATTTTTTTTTTATTTTTGAGTAATTATATAACAATTTTATATTTGATAATTTCTAAAATACTTATACGTATGTCATATTGACTAATAATTTATTTGATTAAATTCTAAAATTTTCCACACAATATACCACTATAACTGCGTAATATATTATATAAATTCTGCCAATTTATAACAACTGCGCTACAGGTAAAACACTACGAGTATACTCTGTCATTGGGTTTGAAACTTACTTTAATAAGGAGTTACAAGTATAAGCGCATACGAACTCAAATATATGTATATGAGCTATTGTAAACAACTACTTAACGTACAGCAAAAGCTATAAGTAGAACGGTATACGGTAAGCAAAAAACTTTTTAATGATGGCAACACTTAACGTACAACAAAAACTACATTTGTTCATATACCATATACTTACATGCTATGCCCAAAAAAATAGGTAAACCAAGTACAAAAAAGGAAAACTCTATGTACTCATACAAATATAAATATACATACATATTTACCTATGTGAGCACACGCCATCTATTGAATTGAATGGTTAAAGTTGTTGTTTCGCCACTTTTTCCCCTCACTTTTACTTCCAGCTGCGCCAAGGTCTTAAAGTTTTTTGGCTTGCCATGCGGTTTTGTCATGAAAATTATACTCGCAGTTTCTACACATGTATGTGTGTGTATGTGTTTACACATTTACGTAATATCTTGAAGAATATGTAGGTATATAAAGACTATTTGAAATGGACCTTGGATTAATACGTAATAGCGATAGAAATTTAATTGTAATTCGTTGCTCACTGAGCTAATAAGAATTGAGTATAAACGATAATTAATCCTTAAGCATATAGCTCTCTATAAAATGCAGGTTATGTAATAAGCTGAGGTTGTGTTAACATTCGGTCGATAAATACTGGAAATTTCGGCGCGATATCAATTGCAGATCAGTATTTCACAGTGCATTTTTGATTTTAAATGCTTTTAACTCAAATAAAAGAAAATATAATAAATAAGTAATGGAGTTCAATGGGGTGTAGTCAAGCTTCTCGGTACGCAGTCCACGTCGCGCACCCTGGAAACCTGAGTAACCCTTGTGAAAGCTGCGAAAACCAACCAGTGTGCAGTCTTGTGTCACGTCTACAAGAGAGGAAGCTTCAGTGAAACCCCTCCGACTTACTCTGCTTAAGGGTCCACTGAAGTTATTGCAACGTCTGCTCACCAAAGGTGGGGCTGCTAGCAGGTGTTGGTTTTGATGCAAGTGGGTCGCTATAAGAATGTCTACAAACCTTAAATTTACTCACCTAGCGAGGTTGTGCGCTGACCGGCCACGTAGAAACCAATGAACCCTATGAATGTTTTATTCATGCCTCGGATTAGAGACCCCTCTTCTGATGACGATCCCCGCAAATGTTTAAAGGAACATGATTTGAAGGCATGCACCTGGAGTGTCCGGTCCCTTAATTGGTCCAAGAAGGACAATGAATGGGACAAGGATGAAAGGAAGTAGGTTCTTGTGACAGCTACTACACAACCGCATATAGGAGCGCAAATTTGGTACTGGTATTTACACCGGTTGCGCCCACGCTCCGACGTAAGAGAGAGACGTTTCGGGGAAAAACGCCTTTTATGAACGCGCCTGGACGTG
Organism: Ceratitis rosa; assembly: GCA_037013455.1. Classification (NCBI taxonomy): domain Eukaryota; kingdom Metazoa; phylum Arthropoda; class Insecta; order Diptera; family Tephritidae; genus Ceratitis; species Ceratitis rosa. The sequence goes on from JAWMAG010000006.1 coordinate 14,298,602, forward strand.
CTTGTCGATTTTGATGCCAAGGTATCTTCGGCTCAACTGTCGGAAAATTCAGAAACCTTGACTCGGTCCACTATCTTGTTGCGGCAAAGATACGCACACGCCTCTGTGTATCAAAGACTGCCCGTCAACAAACACAAGGAAGTTTCGACGTCGAAAAGCTGCAATCACAACAGACCGCCGAGCGGTTTCCTACTCGACTTGCACTCTTGCTTAATGAGAACACTCATCAGCAGCTTGGTATACATGAAATGTTGGCCGGAATTTCAAGCTCCCTCCACACAACTGCATACGAAGCTATTAGATTTCGCAAAGATTCCAAAAACAGCTGATACGCTGAAGAACGCCATGTCGCTGTAGAGAGAAAAGAGACTGCCTACCTCGCAACGTTGCGGTCGACCTCTTCACGTGCGAGATGGGATAGATCCGAGAATTACGCTTTTACGGCATTATGTCTGAATTTGGTGTCCCCCAGGAGTGACAATGACCTCTCCGAACCGTTCGATACCAAACGATGTTTCTGGCAGTGTGATTCCTTATCGTTCGACTTCTTTAACTTATTGCTGGAGAAAATAATAAGAGTGTCATAACTGAATAGAGAACGTACAATTTTCTATAAGAGTGTACAGCTGCTAGCATACCATACGCCGTGAGCTCTGCTTTCTCCAGATTGAATAAGGAAGCCAAGGATATGGGTCTGGTTGTGAAAGAGGGCAGGACGAAATATCTCCAATCATCAAACAAACAGTCATCGAATTCGCGACTCGGCTCCCATGTCACCGTTGACTGTCATAACTTCGAGGTCATGGATAACTTCGTCTATCTTGGAACCAGTCTTAACATCAATAATAACGTCAGCTTGGAAATCCAACGCAGAATCACTCTTGCCAACAGGTACCACTTTGGACTGAGTAGGCAATTGAAAAGAAAAGTCCTCTCTCGACGAACAAAAACCAAACTCTACAAGTCGTTTATCGAACCTGTCCTGTCACAAAGTGCGGAGGCATGGACGATGAGAACATCTGATGAGTCAGCGTTAGGAGTTTTCGAGAAAAAGGTTTTGCGACATTAACATTGTTCAGTGAATCAAGAAACAGCCGGCAGCGCGGACTAGGTCATGTGGTCCGAATGGATAAGAATACTACAGCCTCGAAAGTTTTCGATGCCGGTAGAAGCAGAGGGAGAGGACCTCCACTTCGTTGGGAAGGCCAGGTGGAGAGAGATCTGGCTCTACTCGGTACCTCCAATAGGCATCAAACAGCGAAAAAAAAGAAACGAAGAGCACAGTGTTATAAACTCGGCTTTAATATCGTAAACCGTGTCTACGCCGGTTAAGTAAGTAATTAAAAGTTGTAAAATAACATGTAACATGTGTAAAATAAATGAAAATAAAATAAGGTGAAATAAAAAAAAAATATATATATTCTAAATATATCAAAGTTATTTTATAGAATTTATTTTTCATTTATTTTTTTTTTAGTTTTAAGAAATTTTGGTACCTTAGCTAAAGAGGTTTAAGTAAATAATGGAAAAAACGCTTAGCTTGACATGCAATTAACCAAATGTACCCCACCAAAGGCGGATAAAAATATAAAAGAAAGATATGAAAAGGAAAAATTAATGAAAACGTAAATAAAAGGATGAAAATGAGAAAAATATCAGAAACAGAAGTCAAGTGAGAAATGCAAAGGTAAAAGGAGACAAATTTATAAGCGAATAAATGAGTTTTCTTATTACGTATTCGTACGCAAAGACAAATTTATATGTATTCGCATTCACGTTGTGGTGAAATGCTCTCTCGTATACATAAATGCGAATAAGCCTTGCATGTGTCATAGCAGCGCTCAAAGTAACAATGCATGCAAAAGGAGTACGATTTCGTAATATAATTGCCACAAGTATACGTGTACATATGTAAAATAAAAGGAAAATCATACATACTTAGCCGAACATGCTGCAGCACAGTTGAGCGGTGCTGCAGTGTTATCGGAGTTCGCCTTGCAATCAGTGGTCATTATATTTTTATATTTTAATTTTTTTTTTGCATTTTTTTCTTATTTTCTGCTTTTCGGAAAAAGGAAGTGAAGTAAAACTTCGGACGGCGCATTAAATTGCGCATTTGTTGTGCGTTATTACATTGTGAAGGAATATATAGGTACATATGTATGTATGTGATCATGTCATTAAAGTAAATTTAAGCAAGTCATATTACATTTATATGTTAAGGAATATTTGTAAGCTCCGGCCTTAGAATAAGTAGACTACAAATATTTATAGGACTCAACACATACAAAACTTGCTCCTATGAAAAGGCCAAACAGCTCCAACTGCACCTGGAATAACCAGTCCCTTAATAAGAAAGTTGGCACAGGTAGTTGATGTCCTCTTACGGCCAAATGTGGACCTTTGTGGAGTCTCCTGTGGCGGTGGCCTTTAAATATACTTATCTATATACCAGATGTGTTAGTTGAAATTTGCCGGTTTTTTCGATAAAGAAAACACTTAATTTTCAGAGGAATCTCAACATTTTTTTATTCAAAGTATTGACCATTGGTTTCTACACATTTCGCCCATCTCTCAGGCAAATTATGGATACCATTCCAAAAAAACTTTTTCTCTTTCGAGGCAAACCATTCGACGAGCCATTTTTCGACTTCTTCAAAATTAGCGAAGCACTGCTCTGCAAGGGAGTGTCCCATCGATGAGAAAAGGTGATAGTCGGACGGGGCGAGGTCTGGAGAGTTCGGCAAGATAAGTTTGCCATGTCTTCGTGCCCATTCCGACCGTTTTTCGGTTTTTCGATCAACGCATGATTCAAATTGATCATTTGTTGTCGGTAGCGGTCCGTGTTCACCGTTTCACCATGTTTTAACAACTCGTAGTGCACCACACCACACTGGTCCCACCAAACACAGAGCATTGTCTTACGGCCAAAACGATTTGGCCTTGCAGCCGATGGGCCAACTTTACCAGGAGAAAGCCATGATTTTTTTCGCTTCGGGTTCTCAAAATAAATTCATTTTTCGTCCCCCGTGACACTTCAATGCAGAAAATATTTCCTTTCGAATTGTTGAAGCAGCATTTCACAAAAGGGTTTTTCGATTTTCCATTTGTCTATCATTCAGCTGGTGTGGCACCCATTTTCCATACTTCTGGATCTTTCCCATGGTTTTTAAACGTTGGCAAATCGCTCCTCGTGTTAAATGTAGTGTTTCTGCTAATTGTTGTTGCGATTGGGTTGGGTCAACATCCTATAACGCCTGCAATTCCTCGTGATCGAACTTTTTCGCTGCACCAGGATGGTCATTGTCTGTCAAATCGAAATCTCCACTTTTAAATTGACGAAACCATGTCTCACATGTTCTAATCACTGGAGCATGTTCACCATAAGTTTCTACCAGCAACCGGTGAGCTTCAGCTGCTTTTTTCTTTTGATGAAATAAGAAAAGCAACGAATGCCGCAAATGCGATTTACTTGGAACGAAACTCGACATATTCACTGAGATAAACAAATATGACGCTATTATTTTGGCGGAATGTGACTTGCGTATTTGTGTAGGTTAATGTCAATAGAAAAAAATTACATACATGCCAAATCATAGAAATTTATACATATTGTTAGCGACATCTACTAGTAAAACCGGCACACTTCAACAAACACACCTGGTAGATACTGTCTGCAGTTTATTCTAAACCGCTTCCGAACGACCGATGCATTTTGATGAGGAGCTCTTATTTTATGTCAGAAATACACTATGAAGGCTTGGTATTCCCTGTCGAGGGGCGATGGCAATTGTAAGAATTAATGCTCTATTGAATGTTGATCGGTTTAAGGGGTTAGGGGTAGTCAGAGGCACGAAAAAATGAGAATTTTCAGTATTTTTTTTTTGCTATTAAATAATTTTATTTTACAAAAGTGGTGATATGGTATTAGTAAACAATGTTTTGACTTGAAGTCACGAAAATTTCAAAAAAAAAAATTTATTTCCGAAGTTAAAGCTGTCTGTGTTAACCCAGTTCCAAAAAAAGGTCCTTGCGGTGGCAAACATAAGTCTTTGGAATTCATCTGAAATCAATCGGATAAAAAAAAATAGTTTTATAAATAAATAATCCTGAAGGATTTTTTTTTTTCAAAAATTAACAAAATGGCGGCCTCAGGAAATTTTTGTCTAGATTTTTGGGAAAAAATCAACAGTTAATTGGTCTTAAAAATCGAAATTTTTCAAAAAAAAAAAAATTAAAAAAGGCCCGAGTTTATTATGTATTCTAAAAGCTGTATAAATTTCATTAAAATCAACTGAGCGGTTTTCGAGTTACAGTTGTCACCAGTTCAAAAAACATAGTTTTTAGAAAAACGCGTTTAAAGTTTCACACTAGCGCTTTGAAAGGCCCGAGCTCTCTTTGTTATTTGTCGAATAACTTAAAAACGAATTATCGGATTAACTTGATGTTTTCAGAGATTATTTTTAAGATATTATACTTAACGAAAATGCAAAAAAAAAAATTGATTTTTGAAAATTCTGACTACCCCTTAACACAGCATCACGTCGACAGTCAGCAACTCCTCGACTATTGTGACAAACTGCGCATTATAAACTTAGCAAAAATAAGACTCACTCGTTTTGTGCTGTTGATTTTATCCTTACTGGTGATTTGCAAACCATTAGCGAACTAGTATGAACTCATCATTGAATCACTGGTAATAAACCAAAATGCAGATACACACCTATCAGTGTGTCCATTCGTATAAATATGAAATCTTCATATCACATATCCGGTGAGAATTCATTTCGCGTATCAACATTGCATGCAAACGGAGTGAGTGGTGATTAACACAACGTATTCTCACACAAGTTAACATATGTACATACACTCGCCTCATGCAAGTGCGAAGGAGGGGGAAAAAACAAATAATTAAAATTGTAATCTATCTGTTTATTCGAAGGTCTCTCTCTTTTATAGCAACCTTAAAAACGCTACAATTTTTCAATACCAAAATCACAAAAAAAAAAAAATAATAATAATGATAACAACAAAAAGGAGTAGGAAATGAAATGATAAAACTATAAGAAAAAATTATTTAAAAGCAATGAAATGAAAAGTTCGTAGAGATAAGTGCACGCAGTTGTGTAAATATGCTACAATATATATGTAAATATATGTAAGAATTTTAATTTTCAAAAAAAAAAAAAAAATCGGATTGCTTATCTGTGTGTGTATGCACATGTTGATAATTGCACTACATTATCTGCATGTACACGTTGGCTCTTATTAATGCTGCATGCATGCACGAAAGCACGCACTTACACGCACACAATAACACTTGCAATTATACCATATATGTGCATACATACAATACATAGGTACATTCGTATGGCATGCAGCGTGGCAGGCATTTAAAATGGCCTCAAATATAAATGAGCAATTACCCATATGAATATGCAAGTACACACTGTAAATGAGTGCAATTATGTGAGTAGGTAAGCAAGTATATTTGCATACACGTATGTATGTACCTGTGTATGTGTATTCAAAAAAAAAAATATAATAATATGTAGCATTTATTTTTTGTGAAATTCAAGTGCACTTTACAATTTTTTTTTTACACACTTAATTTCGCTGATTCTGCCAGATTGCATTTATACAGATCTTTTTACGCACATACATATACACTAAAACACACATACACACAATACATTGTTACTAAACTAACATTGGCCCATACACATGTATGCTCATTGACTCATTCGCTCACTGGTTAATTCGTTCATTTATTGTCCAGTGGGAGCCATTATATTTCATATTCCCAAAACTGTTGGGCGATAAATGAAGCGTGAGTATATAAATACAATAAAAACATTCACATTTACCATACATGCTTACATGAAGTGCATGGGCTTTTGACTTGGATGTTGTTTAAACATTAAACTGGTTCATGAACATGGCCTTGATGGCTGAAATAGTGCGATTTCAATGTTCTAGTTAAATTTATAAATTTTTTTACATACATTCATATACTCGTGTAGTATATATAAAAAATTTAATTTTTTGGATTATGGGAATATTTGTAAAGTGTGAGGAGGGCAACAGTGTATCAATGTCATAATTTATACTTAAAAATATTCCATATGAATAAAAAAGCGAAATAAAGTCATAATTTTTTAAATATTTTTTTGTTCTTGCTTTTTTTTGCTAAACAAAAGACCTACTTTCAAATAAAGGCACTTTTGAAGATTAGTTATAAATTTTTTATTTATAAAAATAGTAGTTTTTAAAACTGATACAGCAGATCTCCAGGGACCCTTCCAAAAAAGACGTTTTGCGGTGACCATTGTATTTCTGAAGTGAATCATCTGAAATGAAAAAATCGAATGGGTTTCGTTAAAGTAATGTATAATCTTGTAATTAATGAAAGGAATAAGCCAAACATTTTTTTGACAAAATGGCGGCTTCCTAAAAAATATTCAATGTTTTTCCATAATTTTGGTCTTGAATTTGGCATTAAAAAAAAAACTTTTCATCGGTACTGGAAAAGCTTCGATTAAGTATTAGAAAATGATGTTCAGAAGTTCGCGTAAAAACTTGAGACTAATGCGTTCCCGAGAAATCTTGGTCACCGGCTTGAAAAACATAGTTTTGAGAAAGACGAGGTTAATGTTTCAAAAGCCGCTTTCAAATGTTCTGGCGCTTCGTTACAGATATGCGTGTAACTTCCACGATAAAAGTCGGATCGACTTGGGATAGTATAGGTATATTAATTACTTGATGTGGTTGTGGCTAGGGATTCGAGTAAAGATGAGAGATCTTTCATTTCGCAGCGACTCTTGCGCCATGAGTAATGTACTAAGGTTCTGTACAGGAATTTGCCGTTGCACAGAGAGTTTATACATGTGTATTACGATTGACAGCATCCCCGTCCAAGATATGCGATGGACGGGGACAATGTCAGAAAATTTAGTGCTGGGTTTGTGATGGGGGAAAAACTCGAAGTAAATTAAGATGCTTTCTATGAGTGCCTGAAACGCCCCTAAGAACGCCGTCCACACTCCGATGTCACAATCGTGCTTGCTGACTTCAACATCAGAGTATAGTAGGAATTTACCTTTGTCTCAATAGTCAGAAAATTCAAGAACAATGAACCGATGGAGGCCTTCTGTACCAGATTCCAGCACAAGAAAATTCATCGAGCGACATGGCTGACATGATATAGATATCACGGGTTCTTGCAGTTCAAGATCCTCTAACTATTTTAGACCCCAATAAAACGGACCTCCTACTCGCGCTACAAATCTCCAACGAGTCTATGTAAGGCTTATAAGATTGCCAGTGAAACCTAACGTGAACGGCTGTAAATGAAAAATTGGTCAACCAAATCGACTATGTTGAGATAAATGAAAGACTTGTTTCCAGTGTTCTAGATAAGCGTATCACTAAAAGCCATTCGGTCTTCTACTCAATTAGCACTCGCAAATTTGAAGACTACTAATGAGCAACTTGATACAAGGAGGGCAATGAAATTTCAAGCTCACAACTTACCCCTACTACAGACGCAATTGGTTTTCGACAATGTCTGAAGAAAAGCTGTTACGATGACGAACGCAATGTTCCATGTGCAGAGAGTAAAAATGAAATGCCAGAATGCGTAAGTGTGAAGAACTTTAAAGACTGCTCGACAGCGTTAATGCTCGAAAATTCTATTAAAAGACGCAGCAGCTTATATAAGGTTTCAAGACCAGATCATACTCATATAGGAACCAATGAAGTAATCTGGTTATCACGTCCAGTGCATACTTAGTGTGTGGAGGAATACTTCGCCAGCGTTCTAAGGTGGATCCGAACTCTTAAGCTGTCTGTCTGTTACCCGATTACGACAAGTTCCAAATGATTTTGTGGAGGATTTATGATCATTTGATCATTTGTTCAACTGTTAATACTGCTTATAATGCGTGTGCTTGGTTGCGCTGGCATAGCATGTTATCCATAAGGTTGAAAGCATTCCAGCGCTGATAGTACTCGATGCAGGACCAGCAGGTGGAATCAGAAAAAGAGGCAGATATTTACTCCGTCGGAAAGTTGAGTGGTTTCACTTAAAGCCTTTAGCTTATCGATCGTTATAGAGCAGATATGATACTGTTGCTTCACCTACTATTGCGTTAGTGCTATGCAAATGCAGCAGAAGAAAAATAGTTAAGTTTAAGGACCTTTAAAAGTAGACTACTTCTTTTAATAGCATTTTTAATTATATTATAAATTTTTTATAAAATTACAAATTGCCACTGCAATCCATTAGATTTATTCAGTAACGCAATAAATTCGAAGTGCGCCAGGCCTAAACAAGCACATTAGTTATATCACCCTCGCTGTGCGCCTGTAGTCAAAGGCAATGGTAACTATCATAATATTTACACTCAAGCACACGCGCTCACGCAGCTCATAAAACATATTTGCCACCATAAAACAACATAATTTTGCCTCTTTAAATAAAGTCAGGTGGATTGGAGCAACGCCATAGAAATGTCCTTCTAACCTTGCTTGCAGTCACTGGCATACTTATAGGCGCTAAAGCCAAGGCAAAAAGCTGTGCGGCACAATGTTAAATAAATCCTTGAGTTTCACACACACGCATACGTACTTAAAATGGTAATATTAATCTAAGCACTTCAAAAATCATCTGGGAATTGCGTAAATATGCTACGATATTGTTACCTTGTCGTTATATTCAATGTTTTTATGTTATATTCGTCGTCTTGGTCCTCTATGACCCATTGTTGCTGTTGCGATATGCGTTGTATGGCTCTTCATATGTGTGCTTTTTAATGTTAGAAATTCCATAAAATTTTTGATGTATGTATTGTATATATTTTAGATCGGCCAAACCATTTGCAATTTCTTCGATCTACAAGACTGTTCCTTCGCAATGTAAGCCAACAGACAAAGTTCCATACCAAAGTATGCCAATCATAATATTATATTTCTTGCAGCCTTTCTACCTTCTCTCAGCATTTCTCCATTTTGTATTATCAAGCAGTGAAGCTTGTTTAATAAACTAATTTTAATAATAATAATAATAATAATGTCTAGATTTGTTGCAGTCCTCAGTGTGAGTTCGTTGTTCGACATGCTCTTAATTATATTCTTTTAAGTTTCTCTGTATCTTTGCAGCTAGAAAATTAAGTGTTTCCTTTCGTATTGTAGATATTGACGATGTAACAGGGGAATCTTCCAATATCTCGAAAAGTTACCGACCGTTACGGAAAAATGTTTTCGGGATGTGGAACAGCGATTGGCCTAATCGAAAAAATCTTTTTTATGATTGAAACTCGATAAATTGGTGACACTTAACTTTGATTAGCAAGAGTTTTCGCAACAATGGTTCAGCGGTCCATATTTCTTAAAAAATTACTAAAATTTAAGCTACCTGAAATTGAAGCTCGAGATCTCGGCAATATTTGGCTTCAACAGGACGGCTCCACTTCCCACACATCGCATCAATCAATCAAAATTGGGTGAACACTTCGGTGAGCAGATAATTTCACGTTTGGGTCGGTCGATTGGCCACCAAGATCGTGTGATATCACACCGTTAGACTTCTTACTGTAGGGATATGTCTATCTTGGACAAAACAGCACACATGCCATTCGGCAGTTTTCAGTCGAAATGCTCGAACGAGTCCTCGAAAATTCGACTCAACGTAAAGACCATCTGAGGCATAGCCGCGGCCAACATTTAAAAAAGTAGGGAACCTCGAAATGAATCAGGTTTTATATTCATGTTTCGTTCTATTTAAAATTTTGGATTATACGCTTAAATGAAATACTTTTGTTTTCAGGATACGAACCAGGAACCTAAACCAAGTTCGATTTGCTCTAAATATAAATAATTTTCTCTTTATAGTAAAGGAACCACCGACAGATTCAAAAAAATTAGTATGTTATAGGCATAGATCGGTCGTAGGTTTGTTCACATTCAAAGTGATGGTGAAAAAACTAGGCTTTGATCAAGACGCACATATACTAATAAGAAGTTAGATCAATAATACAATAACATACTTAATGATTTTACTTAAGTAGTAATTTGTATCATTCTTCGCAATGCCGCGGACTCCCCTTCACTGTAATCGGCAGCATCCATAATAGCACTAATGATTAGGTTGTTGAAATATAATTCAAATGGGGGACATTTTGAGAGGACGCCAACATATTTCAATGCCATCTTCTAGGCTGTCGAAAAGTAGCGTTCAATTCTCGCCTTTTGAGGTTGGTGGTGGGTAGCAAGAGATTGAAGGTAGAAGTGTGTACCGCGTGAGACGATATCCTTGTATCCAAATCGTTGATTAATCCACTGATTTACCTGCTTTGGATGCAGCTACACGGTGTGTCCCAAAAATAACCGAACTTTATATTTAACTCATACAACATACTGCGCCATGTATTGAAAATTTGCAACATTAAAAAGATACATTCATCCTCTTTCAAACGCACCTGACTTCATGTAAGTCGGATGACAGATGTAAAAGTGACAGCCATTTCAATAAAACCAAAAGTGTGCTAATGGTTCCAAAAAAAAAAAAATGGAGCAAAGAGCAAATATAAAATTTTGTGTCAAACTTGAAAAAAAATTGAAATTGAAGATTAAAAAATTAAAAAAAATTGAAAAAAATGAAGCAGCCATAACCGAGGTACTGAAGAACATTTCTATAAATGACATAAAAAAATCTATGCATGCGCTGGTTGATCGTTCCAAACGTTGTGTTGAGTCAAATGGAACCTATTTTGAATAAATAATAACTTTCAAAGATAATATAATGTGTATTTTACTATTTTATATCCAAAAAGTTCAGTTATTTTTGGGACACACCGTGTAAGAGTCCACAAAAGTGGGGAGATTTTTTACTGTCATTTGTCTGGGAGTGTTTTGAAACGTTTCTTTGATTTGGGACTCTCCGCATAAAAATTCTGCTCCAGTGCAAAATTATGTTCTTATGTTCCTGATCGATAACTAACAAAATCCAGTGGTTAGTATCAAGCTTAGCTTTCTTATCGATTCTTTGTTATTACAGCAAGGTTCATTTCGTTGACACTACAGTAACCAATCTATACTGAACGCACTTACCCTTTACAGTAGTGTTTTTCACATATCTCAAAGAAGCTGGAGGCATTTTGATATATTGATAGAGGTTCAATGATATAAAAACCATAATAAACCATAAAAAATCAGGCCAGTCACTCAAATAATTCTGCAACTCAGGAGACTGGGAAGACATTAGGCATCCCACTAGTCACAGTTTCGAATTGAAAAATTGGCCTTTCGAGGAAACATAAATTATCGAAAAAAGATTTATTGATCAAATCACCATTAGCACAAGGAGAAAAAGTCGAGCCATTTCTAATGTGACCAAGAAGATAAGCACCAACAAAAATTTCGTTCCGTGTTGCCAGTTGTTCCTCCTTTGGATTAAATTGGAAATTAGAAAGTGTAGTCCTCTCTCCACGAACAAATACTGAAACGACATGTCGCTCATAGCTCCCTTCCTACTGTATGGTGCAGAAGCTAGAACGATGATTACATACATAAGGCTTTAGAAATTTTCGAGAGAAAGGCTACACTAATGATTTCCTAACCTTTGCTTACAAGAAACGGCAAGCGATGGAATCATGAACTGTTAAGACATAATAAGCTATATACATATTTCAGCGATTTAATAGAAAACAGCTACGAAGGCTAAGTAATGACTGAAAATATTGCAAATATTTCTGGCAGGTGGAAATATGGCAATAAGGAAACCTTCACCGCATTGGTAAGTAAAGGTGAAGAAGGGCTTGGCTTTCTTTGGGGGTCTTCAACCGACATCGAACGGCTAAAAGTGAAGACGACTGGTATGCTGCTCTCGATTACAAAGGTGTTGCCAATGTCAACAATACCTTACCTGTTTTAAAGAACTCTTTACTGCTTTCCACTATATATATTCTCTTCAAACTTCGAACCAATGTGTAATATGTTTTTGTAATATTCATTTTAATATCTAATTAGCTATTTTTCCTCAATCATGTGCAATCTTCTACTAATAAATTTTGAATAATATTTCATTTTATGTTAAATAGATTTTTAAATGTAATAAATACAACTAATTATCTAAAAAAATTGTATTGAATTTTTACCTCGATATATACGCTTGTACTAATTTCCTCGTCTGTTACATTCTTATCGTAGATACAATTTTCCTCCAGCTGTTGCTACTTCATTTGTTAATCTATACAATTCTATTCTTGCTTTTGTTGTAGCACTTAACATCTTAATCATAATTTGCACTCGTTGCCCCCAATCATTGCATTAACAGTTTCGAATAGCAAATGCTTCAACTATCATTTATTTCAGTTTGTAATTGCTGAGATGCCAACCCCAGCGCAAGGTATTCTCTCTTCTCACTATTCTGCTACTTGGTACTTGAATTCGAATGCCCTTTAATCGTTTCCACTCATTTTTAGTGCTTTACTAATCTGAATATCTCAACTTTGTTGCACTTGAAAATTTACAATACCACTGTTAAGTTGCATTCGGAATGGCACACGGAGTGAGAGGACAGAGCAATATAGAAAGAGAGAAGCTGAAATAGCAATAGCAGAAAACTCAAAAAAAAAAAGGAGAAGAATTTGAAGCAGAAAGGTGCATTGGTGGCAAGGCAAAAGTCCATTGTATTACACCTTCAGCTCTCTCACACTTACCGAATTTATGAGTTTGTCTCCTTCATTGCAATGAACGGCGTATCGCAGCCACTGTAGAAGGTATTTAAGTGCCGCAAAATGTGGAATGTACATAGTACATACATAAGTATGATGATATTTTGAAAAAAAGTTGCAAGTTGCAAGTTGCTAGTTGCGAGCGGTAAGTGGTAGGTGTCTAAAACTTGTGCTCGCCGCTACCGGTACGGTTAACTGCATCTATATGTATGTATGGTGGCTGCCGGCAGCCGCTAAAGGACCATTCAGAAGTATATACTTATAACCATTTCAAGTGCCTTATAATAGTAAGAGGATTTAGTGCAGTAATTAATTGGCCAACCTTTGTCTGAATGTCTCATATTTGTTCATTTCATTTCATTTTGCTTTTTGTTGTCTTCAATTTCAATTAGCTTAAATGAGATTTCTTTTATCGTGAATCGCTTTTCGTTTTTAAATTATTTTATGGCTTTAGTTCGCGGAAGATATTAAAATTACACAACTCTGCAGTCAACTAAGTTGAAAAAAAAAATTTTTTTTTTGAGCCTATAATATGAGAAAACAATAAAATTGAAAATCAAAGATAAAAAAATAAATAATTAACCAGACCAGATATTTACCATGGCTTTCATACTGGGAAAAAGCTCGTAGGGTAAGTATTTACATAGACCATCTGAAAGAAAGATGCCTTTATGATTATACCTATGTCAGAAGCAGTGTTGACAGCCCTTTTTTAGAGATGCTGAAAAATAGCCCTAAAAAGAAGCCAAATTTTGTTTTCTGAAAATACAATAGTTACGATGATAGAGCTAGAATTCAAGTTCTAAGTGAAGAAGCTAAGTCTTAGGTTGTGATTGCCAATTTGGTGAGATGTTCGCGGTCCAATGTGCTATCAGGCAATTTGTGGAGACGAAATCCCACAATAATAAAACAAAAAGTGGAAGAAATCGTCTAACCAGTAAACGAGAAATTTTAGCTTTAGGTGTTGCAGATACACATCATAAATGTTTATGGTTTTAATTTTTTATTTTTCCCACTCACTGTGCATGTGCTGAGCGGCTAATGAAAATATTATATATGAAAAAAATCGATTTTTCTTTACGTTAATTTGCCTATTTTATTATAAAGAATATGAATGAAAAATAATACTAATTCATTCAAAATATGATAACTTTGTGTACATTTGTCCGATATAAGTCAAATATGTACCATTTTGCTCATAAATTTGTTTCCAACGAGATGCTAACTTCATTATACCCCTCTCGTAGAAGGCTGCGTCCCTATTGGCAAGAAACTCGGTGAGCAAATTTTCACAGACCTCTCTTGAGCCCAACTTCTCACCATTAAGCGCGTTCGCAATGGACAGGAAATGATGGTAGATAGTAATCACTTGGTGCCAGGTCCGGACTATAAGGTGGGTGCATTAGGACGTCCCATCCGAGCTCCTGGAGCTTCTGGCGCGTCACCAAAGACATGTGTGGCCTGGTATTGTCCTGATGGAACACAATTCGACCTCTGTTGATCAAAGGTGGCCTCTTCTGGATGAGTGCTGCCTTCAAGCGGTCCAGTTGTTGGCAGTAGAGGGCCGAGTTGAGCGTTTGGCCATAGAGGAGCAGCTCGTAGTAGATGATTCCTTGCTAATCCCACCAAACACACAGCAAAACCTTCCTGGCCGACAATCCTGGCTTGGCCACCGTTTCCGCCGGCTCACCGCGTTTCGACCACGACTGATTTCAATTGACGTTGTCGTAAGCGATCCACTTTTCATCGGCAGTCACCAAACGCTTCAGAAATTGGTCGATTTTGTTGCGATTCAGCAGCGATTCGCAGATGGAAATTCGGTCCATCATATTTTTTTGCGTTAGTTCGTGTAGCACCTAAACATCAAGCTTCTTTTTGAATCCAAGGTTATGCAAATGGTTCCAAACGGTTTTCTGGCTTATCTTTAGGTCCTCCGCAATTAAATAAGTGCTCACGAGACGGTCTGTTTCCACTATTTCCATGATTTTATCGCAATTTTCGACGACAGGCCTCCCGACGCGTGGTACATCTTTGACATCGAAATTACCGGAACGGAACCTAGCAAACCCCTTTTGTTGCTACACGTTCGTTTATAGTATCGGGCCCATAAACTAAATTAATTTTTTCAGCCGCTTTGGCTGCTTTGGCTGCTTTTTCGCCTTGATCGAAGAAAAATTGTAAAATATAGCGAATTTTCTCTTTGCTGGTGTCCATCTTTGACGAGCGCTCACAACGTACTGAGTCAATCAATCGAAAAACTGTCAAAGGCAAACTTTTAGCGCGAATAAACACGTTTTCAGCGCTGAATGGCTGTGAAAATGAAACACCCGAGCTGGTGAACCTGAAACCCCAATCGATAACGATGGAACAGGCGTTTCACCCCTCGACTATGACGAGATTTGTATAGCGATTGCCCGTTTAAAGAAAAGCGACCTACCGGCAGAGCTATTCTAACCTGGCGATGAAGAGCTGATAAGGTGCATGCATCAGCTGCTCTGCAAAATATGATCAGACGAAGGCATGCCCACCGATTGGAATTTAAGTGTGATCTGCCCAATCCATAAAAAAGGAGATCCCACAGTTTGCGACAATTATCGTGGGATGAGCCTCCATAATATCGTCTATAAGGTTCTGTCGAGCGTATTGTGTGAAAGACTAAAACCCACCGTCAACAAACTGATTGGACCTTATCAGTGTGGCTTTAGACCTGGTAAGTCAACCATTGACCAGGTATTCACCATGCCCCAAATCTTGGCAAAGACCCGTGAAAAGAGAATTAACACCCACCACCTTTTCGTCGATTTTAAAGCCGCCTTCGACAGCACGAATAGCAGCTGCCTTTACACCGCTATGTCTGAATTTGGTATCCCCGCAAAACTTATACGGCTATGTAAACTGACCTTAAGCAATACTAAAAGCTTCGTCGGGATCGAGAAGAACCTCTCCGAGCCGTGCGATACCAAACGAGGTTTCAGACAAGGTGACTCTTCATCGTGTGACTTTTCTAACTTATTGCTGGAGAAAATAATAAGAGCTAAAGAGCTGGATATAGAAGGTACAATCTTCTACAATATAAGAGTGAAAGCTGCTGGCGTAGCCTGCGTCGTGAGTTCAGCTTTCTCTAGACTTCCTAGAGAAGCAAAGGCTGTGGGCCTGGCAGTGAACGAGGCAAGACGAAATAGCTCTTGTCATCAGACAAACAGTCATCGTATTCGCGACTTGTATGGAGGATAGTATTAGGGCTAAGTTGCGTTGCAGTTCAAGCACAATTTGTTATGGAAGCTTAAGAGGAAATATTAGGAAATGTTTCTAGTGCCTTTGTGGGCGTCGAAGGAAGTAATTACGCTAAAATGATATATATATATATATATATACATATACATATTTATATTTACAATTTAATGTTGTTTAATTTTCCTTAACAACCAACTGTTTGCATAAATCCTTACAGGAAGTTTAAGTTAATATGCAAACACGTGAACTACTACCCACGCACACCAAATCCTTTCACCCCCACACATACACGAATGACAAAAATTCAACTGTTGACAGGGAATCTTAAGAACCGCTACTTCAGCGCAGTTGTCACTCACATACGCATATACACACCCTCACACCCTTTCTGACATGATGTTGAATGGTATGAAAGTGTGTGTTTTGAGAAAAGTGAAATGTGCGAAGTGAGGAAGGGAGGAGGTTGAAGAAAAGGTTGCCAAGCGAAAATCAACAAATTGACATAATTACCATGTTTTGATATAATTAAACATGCCATTCGGCGTGGAGAGCGACGTGAGACGGCAGGCGCAGACAACTAAACTAATTAGTTACTTTTTGTTTCATCGACAGCGCCACACACAACAACAACGCAAGCAGTCGCTCCCTTTGAGTGTGGGAAATGTTTTAATTTTCGCCTCAACAAAGTTTAATTTGCTTCAATTTATTTAAACATCTCATATATGTGAATTTCTTTTAATGTTTTTTTTTTTCTTCTTTTTATTTTTGAAAAATTTTCTGGAGTAGTGCTTTGGTATGACTTTGTGGGTGTTTTTTTGTTTATGGTACATGATTGTTTGCTTGTATATATAAATGTGTGTAGTGTTTGCAACAACAACAAGTATTATATTTGCAGACATTAAAAAGTTGTTTCCTGCTTTCGGCATCAAAGCGACGGAGTCAGTGAGTATTTTATTAAGTAGCATTTATATTTATATTTAAATAGATGTGTATATACGCATGTATGTAACTAATATGTTGACATGTAGTTGCTTATTTGCATATATATTCATTTATTTATAACACAAATTATTCTTTCTTAGCATTTAAATTCAACACCTCAGTGCACTGATTTCTTCCAACAAAGCGAGTTGGCACTAATTTAACACTCTTGAAACACCGTTATATCGGAGTCTTCAGCTGTCTATAGTCTTGCTGAAGCAACTTTTTCCGCCTAATGCACTAAATTTCAACACTTCTTTACCTTAACTTCACTTTATTCCGTCTGTCAAACTGCTACAAATGAACTCAAGCCAGTGCGCCTAAAAGTAGTCTACCACTCTGGCTAACAAATTTATTTTCAATTTGTGTTGTTTTATGGTTTTCTTTTTGTAACGATGTTTCATTTTGTCTGCTTTTATATGTATGTAGTAGTTGTAGCACCAATCAGCACAAATCTAAAGTTTTACGCTTTCTATGTGTCTACTGATGCGGAAAAGTACTTTTAAATTTATATACTTCCTTATTAACAAGTGCAATATCTCTGCAGGGAAAAGTACTAATTGTTAACTAGAATCCAACTAGTTTACATTTTTATACCCACTAGTTCATCTTCCTTCCATTTTCCATGTAATCAATTGGTATCTTTAGCCTGGTGATGTTCTACGTACTGCCAATTGTCAACCATCAGCGTCATACTAGTTAAATACCAGTTAAAATAATGGTCCATTCATACCAGTTGATAACTAGTTCGCCTCAGCCCAGCCTGAATCGTTCTATTTAAAATAAAGTTCGATTGATCGCGGTGTTTCAAAGGGTTAAACATATAAGGGGTGGTTAAATTTTCAAGGGCCGATGTTGATTTTGAATAAAACACAAACTATTTAGGAAATTATTGAAATTTTATTTTATTATGATATATTGGTATTACTCAATTATGTATGTAACAAAATATCGGCCAAATTAGCGCCGCGACCTCGGCGGCACACCTCCATACGATGGTCCAAATTTTCGATGACGCTGAGGCATAATGGAGTTTCTATGCCGTTAATGTGCCGAATTATCTCATCCTTTAGTTCTTGAATTGTTGCTGGCTTATCGACGTACACCTTTTCTTTCAAATAACCCCAGAGAAAAAAGTCCAACGGTGTCAAATCACATGATCTTGGGGGCCAATTGACATCGCCATTACGTGAGATAACACGGCCATTGAATTTGTTGCGCAAAAGAGCCATTGTTTCGTTAGCTGTGTGGCAAGTGGCACCGTCCTGCTGAAACCACATATTGTCCACATCCATATCTTCCAATTGTGGCCATAAAAAATTCGTTATCATCTCACGATAGCGAACACCATTCACAGTAACTGCCTGACCGGCCTCATTTTGGAAAAAATACGGCCCGATGATGCCGCCAGCCCATAAACCGCACCAAACAGTCACTCTTTGTGGGTGCATTGGTTTTTCGACAATCACTCTTGGATTCTCATTCGCCCAAATGCGGCAATTCTGTTTATTGACGAATCCACTGAGGTGAAAATGTGCCTCATCACTGAAGATGATTTTCTTCGAAAATTTTCATAATAAGTCTGGATAACTTTAACACGTTGTTGGATTGTGTATCTCTCCATGGTTCAAATTGAGTAAGTCTGAAATAGAGAAATGTCAAATTAAATTCGGAAAAAAACTTGGCGTTTAGGTGTGGTTCACATTCAACATCGGCCCTTACAATTTAACCACCCTTTACTTATGAAGGTTTCCATGTATGTTCAGGTAGATTTGAGTGTGGTCAGAACTTCTAGTTACTTATGGAGTCTGCTTGTTTTGTTTTGTAAACGACAAATGCTAGTTCATAAACTGGGATTTTTGCAAACTAGTCCAGATTTTACTGAAAAATATTAGCACAATTCTAGCCTATGGCAAACTATAATATAGTTGTCTTTAAAATTTTAGTTTAATTCTGACTTACAGCAAACTAGTTTGATTTTGTCTTCGAAATACTAGTATTTAACTAGAATTTTTTGCATACTAGTCTACCCTTACCTAGCAGGGATATTTCTACATACACACACACACATACACACACGTGTATATAAACCCGTATATATTATATATTGCTTCACATATACATTTTAGGCATGCAACTCTCTAAATTAGGCTGCTTAAATAAACAGCGCGGAAAAGTTTTGAAAAGTTCTTAATCGGCGTCTGGTTGATTTATTTAACTACAACTTGTAATTTAGATAAGGAATTGATCTGTTTTTGTTGTTTTGCAATGAAAGACTTAAGCGTAACATTGAGTGCTTTCCACCACGGATATTGTAGAAGCGTATGCAAATGTTTTGAGGTAAACAAGTGTTGTTGTCAATAGAAGAGACCTCATTATTTTAGAACTATGTATTTCTCATTACAGGTGGCAATTTTAAAACAAATTAATGTTTTGTACATAAAAGCTCAGATTAAAATGTGGAAAACATTCTGACCAGGAACAGATCTATTAGACAGACTGCCGTAGCGACAGGTAGCTTCTGCACAATTGGGTTTTAATGACCGCCTTTATGAATAAAAACGTATTTGGAGGTGGCGAGTACCTAAACCCTTATCTTGAGAGTCCATGGAAAAACGTAAATATGAAATTTAATTTTTATAAAAAAACCCGATCTTCAGACAATTCTGATTTCGTCATAGATGAAAATGTATTCATCGATTTGTCAAAAGATGGTCCAAAGAATTTGAAGACCCTTATGTAACTGAAGCACTTTATATGACTTTGGTGAGGCCAATATTAGAATATATGGTAGTTCACTAATATAGAACCTCAATTATTATCAAGTTCATTTCCATAAGATAAAGTCTGTTCAAAAAGAGACTTTACTTTTTGCAATAAGACTCTATGATAAATCTTCCACCTTATACCAACCCTTTAAATCTTCTACGTCTGCATACTCTCGGAAATTGTAGAGAAATGTTATACGCGTTGTTCGTAGTCAAACTTCTTAAAGGTTCAATTTGAAGCTCATGGCACTTTTCTGAGGTAAACTTTAATGTTCTCACTCGTGTATCTAGGCAGTTCAGACCTTTACTATTAAAGTTATGTTAAACAAATTATGAGCTATATGAACTATTTCACCGATTTTGTCACGATTTTATTTTTCATTCCAGCACCTCAGTCGGCCTCTCAGACACACATTTTATCAGCAAAAAAGATATTCTTGCTTTTCTCAACAATTAAGTTTTAAAATTCTTCAAATATAAATATCAGCTGTTGAATAAATATATTTTTTTAATGTAGCTGAACAGTTTTAAAACTCGATAATTAACAAACGCTTGCCAAGCATGAGTCGCAAATTCAGTACTTTATGTGGAAGTCGCAACCCTTGGTGGTTGGGCGGGTATTTGCTGGGCTGACTACCATTATTGTTGGAAACCACATATTCATATTCCTTAGAAAATTCAAAAATTTTGAGCAAAATTCAAATAGGTGGATAAGTTTGATCAGTTGCTTTTTGGTAAGACAGCAGACACTCTCGGGGAAACAACATTATAGAAATTTCAGTAAAATCTCGCTTCTAATAGAGTAAGTCTGATTTTTATATCTCCGCATATATTTGTTTAAACTTACTCATAGAAAGAGGCTTCTTCGTAACTTACGGTATCAAATAAGTTTTCTCGTGAGCGATTTTCTATCACATTACTTTTTAAAGCTGATTCTGTGGAAAAGCTTTAATTATAGTTAAGAAAAAAATTAACCAAGTAGTTTTTCTTTAATCTAAGGCGGATAAGGTGAAATATCTGTTGTCAGCGCACTCGATTTTTGATTCACATATCACTACTGATAGTCATTACTTTCAAGGATGACAAAAAAAAAAAAATATTGAAAATAATTCTTTTGATGACATTCATTTTTCATTAAATTGTTTGAACCTTGACATTACAATAGATGCGAAAACCTTCTTCATTCATATGACCGCCTTGCGAATTTTTGCAAGCTTCGACTGTGCTTGAAGTATTTTCGACCACTTCTTCGCACATATTTGGGCAAGCGTAACCCAACAAAAACAAAGTCCAGTGCCCTATTGATACCACCAAGACAAAAATTACGCGGCTAAGATATTCTTCTCATAATAGAGGCGTATTCGCTCATGGCGTGGCATGTGGCACCATTTTTGTCGAAACCACATATAGTCCAATCGAATTCTCCCATTAGAGAAGTAAGGTCCAACTACACCTCCAGACTAAAGAGCGCACCAGAGTACCAACAGTTCTTTTTTTTCTGAACCTAGTGGCCTCTCTTCAATTATTTGAGGATTCTCGTGGCCGCAATGCGACAATTTTTCTTAATTACGTATCCTGCAAGTGAGAAATGTGCCTCATGGCTGAAAAATATTTTGTTCGAAAAATCGCCATCCATTGTAAGAATTCCCTCTTGAGTACGTCGAGAAATTGATCTTTAAAATCATACGGATTGCTTGCGTTATTTTCCACATTTGAATCACTATTTTTGTAGTAGGCTTAAACAATTTTAGCGCCATATGCTGTTGTTAATGGATAAAATTTTTTTAACGCCAGACTAAAATAAAACCTTTTTGGTGTGAAAGTTAGGCTTTACAGATGCCAAAATATGATACTGTGCTTCTAAGGCCACGAAATAGATAACGATATATATTTATTTGAGACTCATGATGGTATACAAAAAAGAAAACAAGAATATAAAGAATAATTTTCGAGGAAAACCATAAAGAAATCAATAACTTTCTGTCTTATAAATTAATTAAATTTTAGAATTTAATATTAAGTGGTCGCGATAGCAAAACCTGTTCTTTCTCATCTACTTTTCAAACTGAATGTAAATTGGGCCCTTGTTGCGGGGAGTTATAGGAAGAAAGCCATACTTTCTTTTACCTCTATTATCAGCTTCTAGTGATGGTCAATGCTCAGATAACTGATAATATTCTAACTTCAAATTAACCTAGAATCCTTGCTGGTTATTTTCAGTTCATCCATCCATTTTGTAATAAATAACTCGAAATGTTGATTAAAAAGCAGATATCAATCCGCTTAAGCATACAACTTTTATTTACTTTCACTTTCAGTCATAATCCACTTATTAAAACTTTAACCACAATAAATACCATAACTAATAAATAAACCACTTACGGAAAAAGTTTAATTGTAGGATCTGCACGAACTCGTCTTCCTTTGCTAATCTCAACACGCTTGCGAAAAGGTAACAAATTTTGCTGTTATCAAACACAAAACACAATTTATGCTCATGGAAAATGTTAAAGCAATCGCATTTGCAAATTTTTGGCTAATTTAAAAACTGATTTGCAATAAAATTTATCAACAAAGCAATGCAAGCCAAAGCGTAAGAAGCAAAAGTTGCTTGCAGAGAGATTTCATTTAACTACGTGCTGTGGAAACTTTTGTACTTAATTTGGAATAAGAGAAAATTAAATGCCAACACAACAAGTCCTTGTGCTACTGGCAACAATAACAGCACCAACAAAAGCAACAACCAAAAACGACAACAACAAAGTGCTTTATAACTTCAATGTCAATTATTTGCAGTTTCCCCATTTTCTATACGAAATTCATCTAACGAGTATTTTTTTTTTGTATTTTTTTTTTCGTTCTTCTTCATCATCAAATGGCTGACACCAAGAAAAATTGTGTACTTTAAATAAATTGCGAAAATTTTTTTACGACCAAAAGTTCAACAATATAAAAATTACTTGGCTAAGCGTTGTAGGGGCGAAGAGATGAGAGAAGAGAAATTGTATTTAGAAATTCGAGGAAGATTTTATTGGAGTGAGTAGCTCATTTGGCTAGGTAAGTAGATGAGCGTGTGTAATTTCCCAGCGCGTGTAATACAATTTAATTTTGGTTTATAAGCTGATTTTGTTTTTGCTTTTAATAGTTAATTTCAGTGCATATCTATGGTAGGCATAAACAGATAAATGTATGCGGAGAGGAATTAGGTTTATGTAATCAGATTTTAATACTGAAAATTGAATATGTGTCAGAATTAAAAATCAGTAAAAATACTTTTTATTACATAACATTGAGACCCAAAAAGTCGTAAATACTTTATTTCTAATCCCATAAAATAGAGTATTTGTGCAGATCCGAAATTATTTTTAGTGGGAGGTGTCAAAAGAATGTAATGTTAATAACACAAGAAGAGATGAAGGAGAAGTAGAGGTATCTCGCATAAAGATATAGAAAATTAAATTACCATAACCGTATAATCCTAAGCAACTACATATATTTGAAAAATCATAAAGGAAAACTGTCAAAATTCCTTTAGGATTTCTCAAGAAAAAAATTCGGTGCTTCAAAAGATCAGAATTGCTTTGGATACTGCGCAATAGTGGTATGCATGTGTGCATCTCTTTCCCAGTAAAAAAGAAGTACAGGGTTCAAGTTCCTCTTAAGTGATACTTACAAAAAAAATTCGACATATAAATAAATAAATAATAAAAATTTCAAATTGAATTAAAAAATCATGTTTTAGATATAAATCATTTTTCATAGGAAAGCTGAAAACCATAAAAAGATGAAGGTAGGACGAGGGGATTGACAAAAGTTCGGTCAGTTGGTGACTTTCAATTTGTATTGTTAAATATAAAAATGAACAACTCCTTTGAATTACTTTATTAGTCTTCCTTTCAAATTAAAAAACGACCGGCTAAAATAGAGAGAAGAGAACGCAAGATAACTGAGAATAAGTCGCCATGTGAGGACGGTCGACGAAAACCTTCCATTGGTGCCGTCACTGTAGCTCTGGTGAAGTCCAAAACTGACGAGGACCCACGATTGATGCAAGAAATGATTGCTAATGAATTGGGCTTGAATACGAGGGCTGCTATATATATTTCTGGCCTAATAATGAAAATACGAATATTTATCAACGAAAATGGTTTTATTGTTTTTCGAAATATTCTCCATCAAGATTTATACACTTTTGCATGCGCTCAAACCAATTTTCGAAACACTTTTTCCACTCCGATTGAGACACCTCCAAAACATGGTTTTTGAATGCTTCAACAGCATCTTCTGGCGACGAAAATCGTTGACCACGCATTATTTTTTTGCTGTGTGGGAATAAAAAGAAGTCATTGGGTGCCAAGTCAGGGCGGTACTGCGGATGACCCATCAATTCGGCGTTTTGGCCGGTCAAAAAGGCGCTGGTTTGAGCCGATGTGTGAGAGCTCGCATTGTCATGGTGCACAATGATTCGTCTTCTCTGGTTCGTTTTTCGAATTTCTCCGAAGACTTCAGGCAAACAAATGGTGGTGTACCACTCAGAATTGACCGTCCTACGCTGCTCAAGCGGGACAGTCGCCACATGACCAGTTTTGCCGAAGAAACAGGCGACCATTTGCTTCGAAGTGCTTCTACCACGAACAACTTTCGTTGAATTTGGTTTGTCTTGGAAGACCCACACGGTCCATTGCTGTTTTGTTTCGGACTCATACGCATAGATCCATGATTCGTCACCTGTGACGATCTTATAAACGCCTTTTGAAGCACCGCGATCATATTTTTTCAGCCTTTCTTTACACCAGTCCACACGAGCCTTTTTTTGAGCGATTGTCAAATTGTGCGGGATCCAACGAGAACAAACCTTTTTTACGGTCAGGTGTTCATGCAATATCGAATGTTTGCTGGTGGGAGAAATGCATAGGCATGCCTCTATCTGAAGGTATGTTACATGACGGTCTTGCATAATCAGTTCGCGTACGGCATCGATGTTTTCTGGCACAACGGCTGTTTTCGGACGACCTTCACGGAATTCGTCTTTGAGCGAGCGTTGGCCACGATTGAATTCGTTGTACCAGTTTTTCACAGTGCTATAGGATGGTGCTTCATAGCCATGCAAAGATTTTAGTTCATCGTGATAATCCACGTTGAAAGTTGTTAAAAATGATCGCACGAAAATGTTCACGAGTTAATTTCATTTTTTGGCCGAGATGATTTTTTTAATTCCCTGTAAATAAAACAATTCACGGTTAAATGACAAAACGTTCTGAGTGATGTTATGCTAAAAAATGTTAAACTTTCCAATGGAAATGTCAGATTGCACCTGGCAACACTTAGTGTTGTCTAGGCCAGATATATATATAGCAGCCTTCGTACCATGGCCGTATCGCGAATATTAAGTAATTATGTGGGAAATCTGCTCGATTGGTACCACGAATTTTAAATGAGGCCCAAAAAGAGGCTCGAGTGCATTTTCCTCAATTTTTCCTAAACAAATTCGAAAATTATCATGAATCTTGATTCTATAGGTACGTATGAAGTCCAAAAAGAGCAAACCCGCCCTTAAAATCTCAGCAGCAAAAATCAGAAGCAAAATAATGATATCATCAGAAATGCATTGGAATTAATTAATCCCCTCGTACATATATGTTTGGCACTTTACAACCACTAAGAAATTTTCGGACGGGCTTCTCCTATAGTTTATATTGCATATTCCGTTGTGTTTTGACATGTGTAGGGATTTCGAAGGGCTGATAAAACGATTTCTATGAGGAGGTCTTTTTTTCACGTTAAAAATCAACTTAGAGCGGCTGATATTACGGTAAGAGAAAATTTAATTTAAAATTAGTTTTATATAACTTTGGATGTTGACCTACCGCAGGTTAGTGCAGCGGTTAATCGCTCGACTACTGCGAACGCTATGAAGAACTCTATTCTACTATTCAACTGAGTAGAGCCCTAAATTGTTTGGGTATCATGATCACCTTTACAAATATGTAAATATGCTCGTTAGTATATATAATACTTAGAGATATTTATGCCTACGGGATGTTAAAAAATAGGATGGACTGACAATCTTCTGTTTCGCCACTGTAAACAAATTACATTACAATTAAATAAAAACCAAATCCCCGCATCCAGGAGCAAGAACGGCATCCCTTTTTAGGTTATTTCCGCAAAATACATACAGTTTTCCCAAGATTTGTTTGTGGAGGAGCCATTCTGATGGTCGAACCTTGCCACCTGGCCTGGCCAGTTCTCGACAAAGAATATAAGTTGTTTTAAACTTATTAATCATCACGCCGTACGTAAATAAACCAAGAGGTTGACAGCTGAATGGACGTTGCATTCAGATCTCTTTGAGATAACTCAATCAAAGTGGCAAAAAGGCTTCGACAATTGATTCGAGCGTAAAAGTATATAAAACTTGATGGAAAATATTATGAAAAGCAATAAAGTGTTTTTCGGTGTTTAATATTTGTTTCTGTGCTCTTATCCCGTAATATGAAAGGCGACTCTCGTAGAAGTTGGATTAAATATTTTGTAATAATTTTGTTGGGTAGTGAGCTTTTCTGAAGTTCAGTCTATGTTAATTACTCAAGCTTTGCCCTCTAAAAAAGACTTTAGGTTTAAATATATTTAATAAAAAGTAGTACTAATGCTATTAGCGTGATGAGGAATGCATATATGGTAAAAACGCAGGCCATACACAATTTAGAAGCAGCTTAAGGACTAATTTCGCCTATTTTTAGCACAGCGAAGAGAGCAGGAATATAATGCTTCCACACACATTTTCACTCCCAAATGTATAAAAGTTACCAACTAAATCACTTAATAGATTAAGCCTACTTAAAAGATTAAAAGTCATTGGCCACATGGATTGCTGCAGCCTCTTACAAGTTCCGGCACTCAAAAGGCGAAAGCGTATGTATCAATACTTAGCTTATTTATACACACACACACATACACACACACACAAAGTGAGAGAATGGCAATAGCTTTAGGATATTAAGGCAGCGTAGAAAAAACGAAAACTTTTCAGAAGCAACAGAGAAAACATAAAAATAAAAATTAAAAAAATAAAAAGAGAAAAATACTCGGGAACCCTTAGTAAAAAAGTAGAAAAACTGAGAAAGAAGCTCACCAAAAAAAAAAAAAATAAAAACTAACAAACAAATTTCACATGGTAAATTGTCATGGCAGTTTCACTAACACCCAGCTCAGTCGGGGGAGCAGTGGAAGAAGTTGGAGAGCTTGTCTAATGTCATCAACCATCAGGCAATCGAAAGAGGAAAAAAGCTAAGCAAAAATAAAGTTAAAAAAAATAAAATACCGAGACAAAAGCATCAAAATCAGTCGGCCTTAGGCAGCAACACCAGCAACGCCGGCAAGAGCAGCAGCAGCTTAAGTCACTTAAGCGCTGATGGCTTTTGGCTGTTGATTGGTTGATGGCTTGGCATGCAACAACCTAACTCAACACCCACCTAGGCCATACTTTTAAAACACACACAAACGTACATCAATGCATATACCTACAAAAATTTAGGCTCACAAAAAACAAAAGAATATACACAGAACAACCAGGAAAAGCGGAAAAGTTTTGTAACAAAAGCAAAAACCCATTTTGTGTGCGCTGCTCAAATGGCAAAGGTGCTTAAAGCACCTTTATCTCTTTGTATGTACGAGTATGCATATGTATGTCCCGGTCCGTTTGTAGTGGTTAGTCAAAGTTTGAAGTTCGATCAGCAATATTGAACCGGAAGTGTGAGCAGATATATTGGAAAAGTTGTTTTTATGTATTTTTAGTGAAACGCGCTCGCGAAACTTTTTACCATTCACTCGTCCATCGTCGAGGGGTACTTCCTTGTTCACCCTAAAAGCAAATATTAAGGTGAGAAAGATAAATAAAGCGGTTGAACTGTGGGCAGGAGGCTGTTCAGTTTAGTTATTAGTATTAGTTTTCTTTATGGAGCACTCAAACTTTTACAAAATTTCCTTATTGATTTTATTACAAATTATTAAAATTGGAAAATGAATCATTCATATGGACTTTTTAGAAAACTTAATATGAGCACATTAAAGTCGTGGAAATAAGATGTTAAGTCGTAAAAATAAAAATTAGAAAAAACAGAATTTATTAACACAAATTTAAAATATTAAAAATTAAAACCCATAAATAGCTTTCAAACCGGATGATTTCAAAATTTCGAGGTAAACGAGTATTCTGTTTGTTGCATGGATATTTGAGACTAAATGAAGCTCACTTATTTTATGTTTTTAAGGTTAAATAAATTTCTCACTCAACCAATGTCTAAATTTATCACAGCGAACGAAGAAAGAAAAGAAAAAAAATTTAGTAATCATTCCTCCAAAACGCCCCCCTCTATGGAATTCTGGCATTTACCCTCCCATAAGTTTATATTTCCAGAGTGTTTCAATGCACTAGAGAAACTGCAGCTCTTTCTCATATTCAGTTTCAGACATTAAATGTCCAATACTCAACACGTGTAAGGCTCCTTAATACTCTAATAGAGGGTGTTTTTTTTAGATATGTAATTTTCAAAACGAAATAGTAACGCATATAATTTAATTAAATGACCAATAATTTAGCTCAATTTTTGAGGAAAAATGCTTGAGATTATATATATTTTAAAAATAATTTTGTGTAAGTAAGCACCGTAGATAGCTTGAGTTAATTACAACAGCAGAAATTAGGACTGAGTTAGCCATACAGCGCCAATCGTCTCGAGCTTATCCACGTAGACAAAGCACCTCACATAACCCCATACAAAATAGTATTAAAGGTCAGATCACAGGTCCAAGACTCGGCTACGCTGGCTAGGTCATGTGGTCCGGATGGATAAAAATACTCCAGCCTTGAAAGCTTTCGATGCAGTACCTGTCGGTGGAAGACCACCACTCCGTTGGAAAGACCAGGTAGAGAAGGACCTGACTGTACTTGATTTTTCCAATTGGCGCCAAACAGCAGTAGGAGTTGAATGGCGCGCTGTGGTTAACTCGGCATTAATCGCGTAAGCAGTCTCTATACCAGTAAAGAAGAAGAAAAAGAAACATGGTGCGAAATCAGTGTATGTGTGCTCGATTTTCCTGCCCTGCTGGGCTCTTAATGGACGCGATGCCTCGCGCGGATTGAATCATTATTTTGGTAATAAATTTGAACGATTAATAAGGTTGTTCCAGAGTAGCCTCAGTCTCCTGTGGTTCATAATCAGACTTCCATCTGTTATACCTAAGTCTCTCTCGACGGTTTACCAGGTGTGTTTGTTGAAGTTTGCCGGTTTTTTAAATAAAGAAAACACTTAATTTTCAGAGGAATCTAAAAATTTTTTAATTCAAAGTATTAACCATACACATTTCGCCCATCTCTCAGGCAAATTATGGATACCATTCCAAAAAAACTTTTTCTCATTCGAGGCAAACCATTCGACGAGCCATTTTTCGACTTCTTCAAAATTAGCGAAGCACTGCTCTGCAAGTGAGTGTCCCATCGATGCGAAAAGGTGATAGTCGGACGGGGCGAGGTCTGGAGAGTACGGCGAGTGTGATAATATTTCCCAATTAAGTGTTTTTAATGTGTCTTTCACCAGTTTAGCGATATGAGACGGCGCGTTGTCATGTTGCAAGATAACTTTGCCATGTCTTCGGGCCCATTCCCACCGTTTTTCGATCAACGCATGATTCAAATTGATCATTTGTTGTCGGTAGCGATCCGTGTTCGCCGTTTCATCAGGTTTTAACAACTCGTAGTACACCACACCACACTGGTCCCACCAAAAACAGAGCATTGTCTTACGGCCAAAGCGATTTGGCCTTGCAGTCGATGAGCCAGCTTCATCAGGGAAAAACGACAATTTTTTTCGCTTCGGGTTCTCACAATAAATCCATTTTTCGTCCCCCGTGACAATTCGATGCAGAAAAGATTTCCTTTCGAATCGTTGAAGCAGCATTTCACAAACGGTTTTTCGATTTCCATACTTCTGGATCTTTCCCATGGCTTTTAAGCGTTGCAAATTGCTCCTCGAGACACAGGTAGTGTTTCTGCCAATTTTTGTTGCGATTGGGTTGGATGAACTTGCAATTCCTCGTCTTCGAACTTATTCACTGCACCAGGATGTTCATTGTCTGTCAAATCGAAATCTCCACTTTTAAATTGACGAAACCATGTCTCACATGTTCTAAACACTGGAGCATGTTCACCATAAGTTTCTACCAGCCACCGGTGAGCCTCAGCTGCTTTTTTCTTTTGATGAAATAAGAAAAGCAACGAATGCCGCAAATGCGATTTACTTGGAACGAAACTCGACATATTCACTGAGGTAAACAAATATGATGCTATTATTTTGGCGGAATGTGACTTGCGTATTTTTGTAGGTTAATGCCAATAGAAAAAAATTACATACATGCCAAATCATAGAAATTTATACATATTGCTAGCGACATCTACTAGTAAAACCGGCACACTTTAACAAACACACCTGGTATAGGTAGACAGCAAATTTTGCAATACCCTACTTTGGTGGGTAGGGAAATTTCAATATGAATTCCGTCCATAGGTATTGAATCGTTCGATGGGGTTGCCAGCACTGCTTATGCGAGCAACGCTCATCATATCCACCAAGCGATATAGCCGTTTCAGATTAATTCCATCAGCTATTATTCTCCGATGTGAAACAAGCCCAATGAATCTCATATTTCATCTAGTGGCACAGTAGGAATACATATAATTAATTTTTAAGTCCATTGAATCGAGGAGAAGTTTAATAGTGGAGAAAGATATCATCTCGACCTACACAGACTAGTTCAAAATGGACTGCAAGATGCATATAATTAAAGATTCCCCAGTTTTCTTCATTAAGAACTCAAATAAGTAAATTATTTTAAGTTTTATATTTTACAGTTGAATATATGTAAGTGTATTCATAAGTTAGTTAATTTAAAATTTTATAAATTTTAATAGAAATTTTCCATTTGGAAAATATCTCGAAAAAATTCAGAAAAAAAAGCGCGCAAATTGAAAAGTGTTAAAGTGCTGTGAAAAGAAAATCTAATATTTCGTGTACTTGAGTTGGATGTTTTGCATGTTTTTTCATTATAACATACCATACATACGCAAGCACACACGCGAATGCAAATACCTATATGGTATGTATTTGAATACACCCCCACTGCAAGTGCAACTAAGCCAAGCGAAAGACAACTTTTTCCTACGCCAATGCTCAAATAAAATAGACACTTAGTAAAAGTAGTGAAAAGAGTAAATAACAACTGGATATATAACACATACATACACACAACATGACATGACAACATCTTCCCACATGCCGCGTAGGCGAAAAATTCTAGGTCGCAAAATAAAATCAGCGACACCTACGAAAAAAGCATTTGCGGAGTCACATAAAAATTGCAGCAGCGCCTCAAGCGCACTACACACCAACCAACTAACACACACACACACACACAAAAAAACATATACATATACAAACATTTATATTAATACCACCGTTGTAACAGCAGCTAAAGGAAATGGAATGATGCAATGCTAAAGTGTTGCCCAAATGGAAATGGCTGCACATTTGTGTATATGGTATGTACCATATATTTGCTTAGAAATGCTTGCAAATATTTTGAAAAAAGAACATAAAGCAAAAAAGTGAAAACCGAAACGCAAACGAAGTGACAAACATACATATGTAAAACTAAAAGTGCGAGGTGTACATCTGTTTACATGTGTGTCCAAGGCCTTCAGGCACACCTTGTCCGCCAACTTCAACATAAAGTACATACATATGTACGTGTATGTATGTATGCAGGTGCATGTGGCGCGCAAGGCTCTCACGACTGCTAAAATATTAAACGCTTACACTTCTATATCCTGTTTATGAATTGCTTTTGATAGTTTTTCACACATACTTCGCCCTTAAGTGGGCCGCAAATAAATATTGCAAAGACGGTGTTGCTCGATGCCGCCAACACGAAAGAAGTGAGCGAAGCATGAATGTGCGCGAAAAAAAATTAATAGAAAAAAAAATATATCACTAAGCAAGTATAAATAAAATATTTGTAGCCAAAAGGAATTATACTCTTGGTGTAAGTCAGCTCGTTTTCAGGCTTGCACAGCAGTAAACACATTTCCTTGACACGCGCATCAACTATGGTTTCCGATCCAAGGACATCCATCTTCATATTTGCATATAAAGTTTTATTTATTTATTTGACTAATGTTTTTTGTTTTTTGGTTTTTTTGGTGAGAAAGGGAAATGGTAAAAATGACTAAGAGTTAATTTTCAAAATATCTGAATATGTATTAGCAGGTTTTTAAAGGTTTAGTACAACTACATAAAGGTAGTTTTAATGGAAAAGAGCTAGAAAAGTATAAGTAAATTCTAATTTTTGAACAAAAAAATTTCTGAGAAAGACTAAGTCGTAAGAATACCAACCTTAAAAATAATTGCTCTTAGCTAGGATATCATATAAAGGATGACTCAAGTAATGTTACTTTTCCAATAGTCTCGTTTTGACAGATCTCATGTGAGTTGTGTCAAGCTGTCATGTTATTTTTCATCGGTATTGTTTGGCTTTTCATCATGGAAAGTCTAACGCTTGAACAACTTTCTATAAATAATGTGTTTCGCGCCCTTCTCTCAACTTATGGTCAACGTAATCGGCCTACTGAGCGTAC
Source organism: Ceratitis rosa (assembly GCA_037013455.1). NCBI lineage: Eukaryota > Metazoa > Arthropoda > Insecta > Diptera > Tephritidae > Ceratitis > Ceratitis rosa. The sequence continues at coordinate 14,331,010 of JAWMAG010000006.1, forward strand.
TATTCGCAACTCCATCATCTATCTTGATAATATTTATTTGACCGAAGAGACCACTCCCAGCACGCAGTGAAGAAAATATAGCGGTCGTAGCTGAGAGTGTACACGAAAACCATGGAGAGTCGTTTCGGCGCCGTTCGCGGCAACTCGGACTGACGTATGGAACGAGACATCGTCGAGATCTTAAATTTAAAGCATACAAAATACAGCTTGTGCAAGAACTGTAGCCGCTCGATCTTCCCAATCGACATCACTTGGCTCTGTAGGTTCTTAAAAAGTTCCCAGAAGAACCGCCGTTTTCGTAACAAATTTTGTTCAGCAATGAGGCCCATTTTTGGCTCGATGGGTATCTAAACTAGCAAAATTTCCACATTTGGGACGAAAAGAGAAGAGATTCAAGAACTGCCATTTCATCCGGAAAAAATCAAAGTTTGGTTTGATTTGCGTGGACTTATCGGTCCATATTTCTTCAAAAATGATGCCGGTGAGAACGTAACCGTCAATGGGGCCACCCGAATTTGAAGCTCGTGATCTCGGAGACATTTGATTTCAACAAGACGGCGCCACTTCCCAAAAATCGCATCAGTCAATGGATTAATTCAGAGAAGACGTGGGTGAGCATATAATACCATGTTTTGGGACTGGTGGGATTGGTTACCAAGATCGTGTGATCTAAAGTCTAAAGTCTATGCTGCTTCGATTCAAGCCTTGGAGCAAAACATCAAGCATGTCATTCGCTAGTTACCAGTCAAAATATTGGAACGAGTCATAAATAAATTCCAAAAAATTTTCTTTGAAATGATAATAATAAATATTCTCTATTCAATTTGAATTTTCGAGATGGATTACCTTTGAAATGCATAGTGACGAAACAATAATGTTTGTAAATGATTTTCACGGCATCCGATTAGACATTCCTACAGTCCCTTTGAAAACTCGCACACTCAGCTCAGATATAACGGCAAATTAAAGTGATTTCGGTAGCTGGAGCGAGTGCTAGTGGGTTCATAAGCATTTTAGTTGAATCAGTTTAACGATACTGTTCTTAAACTTAGATCATTGAACTCCCTACGGTTATCCGTCATGAGAAAAATACACGTTTATACTGAGTCATTTTAAGTAGATTCTGTCAGCTACCCGGTTATCTGATATTTATCTACCTGTTTGAAAATTAATCAAATTAACAAGCACTGCCACTAACCTCTCTGATAGTCATTGATAATTATGCTGTAGTCTGTTCACTGATAGACAATACTATCTACCCCATAATGCCAATGTGAAGTCGATCCAATAAAACATTCGTATTCTCAGGGTACACAATTCTCCATTAGTTTATAAAAGTAATGATCTCAGGAATTCACAAGTGGTAAAGTTTTTCTCAAGTATTTACAACACAACTATTCCGTCGAGTGGTATTTAGGTAATATTTCTGCCAAGTGTCTAGCTTGTATATGTACGAGGGGATTAACAAAAGTTCGGTCAGTTGGTGACTTTCAATTTGTTTTTGTTAAATACAAAAATTATCAAATCCTTTGAAATTACTTTATTAGTCTTCCGTTCAAATTTTAGAACGATCGGCTAAAATGGAGACGAGAAAATACAAGATATCTGAGGATAGCTTATACGAAATTCCACCACCAACGCAAAAAGGACGCTGGCCTAAAAAGAGGCTTGAGTGCAGCTATTCATGGTATGGGGCCCTCCTCTAAAACTAAGCAACAAAAATCAGCAGCAAAATTAATGATGTCAATTTACTTCCCTGACCTAAAATCATAGCTGCTATTCCACTGGCAAAAGGTCAGACGGTAACTGCGAATGGTACACCGAAGAGTGCTTGCTAAAAGTTTTTAAAAATTTTTAGGAAAACAGGAAGAAAGAGGATTTTCGGTGATACTTATTATATCATGACAACGCGCCGTCACACGCTGCTGAAAAAGCGAGCAATTTTATTGCGATTTCTGGGTTCGAAGAAATATGTCCAGCACCATATGTGTTTTCTGGTTATTTACCAAAATTACCAAACATTCAAAAGGAAACGAGGAAATAATTAATGCGGTTAATAATGAACTTGATAGGTTTACCTATAAAGCTAGATTTTGAAGACTGTTTTCAAAGTGGATCTATAGTTTGAACAAATAAATTGAAATCAATGACGATTGTGTAGAGAAGATAAAAGAGAACAAAGATTACGAATAAATACAAAAATATTTTTTTTTCGGGTCAACTTACCGAACTTTTGTTGAGAGCCTCGTGTATGTATGTATATATTTATCTTATCTTATACCCAGTAAAATTTTAAAAATTTTAAAAATTCTAAGAGGCAACCGGTTATAGGTATACTAATATGCGATTCTCATATACATATATGTACATACGTATATTTACTTATACCATACCTACATTTAAAATATTTACATATATATATAATATATACTGTAAATTTTTAATGTGAATCCATTCATACATTCATACATTAGCACAAATTCACTTGAAGAGTTTTGTTTAGAAAACAAAAGGAAAAAGTAAATAAAAAATATTTACATACTTTCATTCCGAGTTTGTATGCTTACAAATGAACTTACTCGGGAGTGAACCAAAGTTCGTAGACATTTTTTATATCCGCATTCAAAAATGTTCATACCCTCAACATGATGTCATATGTTATAACGTACGTACACGTATGTATACATTTGATGGAGAGTGTAGTCTCTCTCACATCCAAATTTGTGTATGCACATGCATGTAGGCTTTTCAAGGATAAAAAAGAATATTTACATAAATTTAAAATTCGCTAAGTGCGGCACTCAGGCGATATTTGGAAAAAGGCTGCGGTTTTTATAGCACTCGAGAAGAGTAACAAAAGAAAAATTATCATATAAGAATAATAAAAAACAACTCTAGAGTGTTTGGAAGTGCTAAGAATTTCGCGAAAAAAATTATAAGTAAATACATATGTACTATATTTATGCACATTCAGATCTTAAAGAGTCCTAATGGCGCTTAAGCGATTAAAGAAAGCTTCAGTTGAATTTCAATTCCTGAATGAGGTTAGTTTGCTACGAAGCATATACATATTTCTAGGTTATCTTTTTTGTATTCCAGTAATCTAATATTGGCCGCAATGATCTCCACGGAAAGCCAGGGTCAACTGCGATTCTCCTTTGGCAGAGAATGTCAAGCCCTCTGAGTGTGTTTATGATATGAAAACAAGAATGAAGAGTTAGCCATGCTAAAATCTTTATGCAGTTCCTGATTATATAAATTTTATAGTATTTCATTTTAGGACTAAATATGTATACTCATATCTAAATTAGTGGATGGAGGGAGTTATCTAATACAAATCGTGTGAAAAATACAAAACTTTATGATCTTATATGCTTTTTTGTCAGATTTTAGACCCGAAACCTCATATCTGAATAAATTGGTTGTATGCGTCCTATATAATAATAATAATAATATCTACCTCTAGATAAAAATATTACGCATTTTTGTAAATTTCTTAATTTTAAGTGTTTTTTTTGAATTCAGAACCAAAGTTAATAAATGCAAATGTTTAAGAAGATGCTGATTGTTCCTGAATAAAATACCTCAGTAAGTAAAAGACGGCAGTGCGTGGCAATTCTTTTTAGCTTCTTTATTCTTTATTCATTTTCCATCGACTAGCATGTCAGAGTGCATTCGCCATCTAGTTTTGCTGCTCTTTTACTTATCTCTCTGTCTCATTTTTTCCCCTAGAAAGCAGTGCTCGTTTGCATGTACCTCGAACTTCATTGCTTAAGTGACTTCTCCTTGATCCACTTTGACCTTCTTTGTTGCGCGATCACTCGAATAATCGTTTTGCTTTAATTATATCTTAATTTCCTGCTGCTTCATCTACGGTCACTACACGGCACAAAAATTTATTCGGAAGGCGGCTGAACATCGCCAGTTAAGTGTTCATATGATTAATTTATCACCGGTTTTGAGCACTCAAATATCCCCTCAGCCACATATATGTTCCGAATTTTTAATTTCAATGAGATTTATCGATGAATTTTGACCGACCACATTGGAACTCAATAAACCATATACCTAATCGAAAAAAGTAACAACTGAATTGCGAAAAAGTAAAAAAGCTTATCTTTGTGCAAAATTTAAAACTGATTTGCCTTCCAAAATATTGTGGACAAATCTAAAATCACTTGGTATTTGTGCCAAAGAGGCGAAAACTTGTGGAATTGATGCTGGTGTGCTTACACACATTTTTAATCATGCTATAACCTCCTCTACGTTTCCAAATCAGTGGAAAATTGCCAACGTCATTCCGGTGGTTAAAGGTAACTCGTGTAATGCTCCCCAAGACTTCAGACCTATTAGTATCTTACCAACATTCCCAAAAGTTTTTGAAAAATTTATTACCGCTCAAATAGTGTCACACCTGCGTCTACATGATTTATTGAGCGAATCTCAGTCTGGGTATAGATCCAATCATAGTTGTTCCACAGCTGTGATGAAAATCAGCCCTGCTTTCGATGATAACCTGCTTACCATCTTAGTGCTCTTAGATTTCCCTAAAGCTTTCGACACTGTAAACCATGAAATTCTACTGTTAAAACTGAAAACTTATTTTGGTTTCAACACATCAGCAATTAAGCTTATGAGAAGCTACTTATCGCACAGATATCAGGAAGTTCAGTGTGGGGACGTAATTTCAAATCGCAGAGAAATCATCTCTGGAGTTCCTCAGGGCTCTATTTTAGGGCCAATACTTTTCAGTTAATTTATTGATGACATTGTCCACTGTTGCGAAAATTCTTCTATACATCTATATGCCGATGATACTCAGATTTACCTCTCACGTCCCATTCGTCTTGGTGAAGATTTAATAGCTAGATTGAATGAGGATCTAATAAGAATTGAGGAATGGTCTAACATAAATGGTCTCTGTCTGCTAAGAAAACGGAAATACTTCCTATTAAAAGTAAATATCTTGATCTCAGCAATCTGTCACCAATTATTTTGAACGGGGTTGAACTAAAATTTGAACATGTTGTAAAAAATCTGGGCTTCAAAATTAATGTCCGTCTAAATTGTGAAGATCATATAAACAATTGCGTAATAAAAATATATTTGACATTACGAAATTTACATGGCATACATGTGATTGTTTGCCGATTAGAATAAAACTTAAACTAGTTCAGTCCCTTATTATTCCCCAAATTTCTTATTTTGAAGTCATGGTACTTGAAGCTACGATTCCAGAAACAAATTAAATTTAGCTTTAAATAACGTAGCTGGGTTCATTTACTGCAAAAAAAGTTTGAACACATCTCTTTGTACACCAAAAACATTCTCGGCTTCACCCTTGAGAATTATATCAAGGTTCGTAATTTAATATATTTATTTAAAATCATCAAAAACCGTCAACCAGGATATCTTTTCCGGAAATCCCAATACTGTTGTCCCCAAATACAAAACTTTGATGACCTCTAGATTGTTTTTTGTTAGTGCTGTCAGAATTTGGAACTCATTACCAATTTCAATAAAATGTATCAAAACGATTAGATGCTTCAAAACGGCAGTTACAAACCTATTTGCATAATACCCATCCCTATTCTCCTTACCTATGTCAACATACTGTTGAAATCCCTCCTTTTAGACATAATATTATTCTTAGTTATTCCTAAGATTTAAAAAATCAAATAGTAATTCATTATATGTTAATATGTGTACAATGAAAATACTCGTATGTCTTACTGTACGGATAAATAAATAAATGAATGAATGAATGAAGATGTACTCCTGCCTTGCTGCAGCTACCTCAAATGTTTATAGCAATTTCCGTTGTAGATTTAAACAAAAGAAGAAAAACTGAGGATTATTATTCGTCTAAGAGAAATAATTTTATATTCATAAGAAATTGTAAATTGAAGTTACAAAACTTCCAAGAAAAATAATTTAAGAGTGTACCGATAACACGAGTACCAAAGAAAACTTATTAGTTTGACTTTGTATATTCATCGTTCGCTTTAGCAACTCAAAGGATATGATACCCAGTTTATAAACTAATTTAATGCCATTGCAGAATATAAAACGGGCAAGCGAATATTTAATAACAAATCAAAAATTTTTTAATTGGTGCAGCTAAGATGTGCAGATAACAAGCTAATATATTCAATGGGGCAGGCCGAATAATATGCTTGGGTTGAAATAAAAAAAGAAACAAATGAAACAAAGTGAGTATTAAAGCAATAATAGCTGTATATACTTCCAGAGGGATGCTGGGAATTTCGCTGCATAAAACCACGGAGTAGAATCTAGCACTCCACTTTTAATGCGTACAAAATTTACACATTTTATTTTTATAAAAAAAAAAAAATTGTAAAAAAAGGGTAAATTTTTGCTATAAACGCAGGCCGCTTTACGCCACACATTTCTGCTGGTGGCAGCAAAAAATCTAAAGTGAACTTTTCTAATTAGCGCCGAGTTTGCGTTCGCAACAAAAATTTCAATCGACTTTTACTACTATAATAAGCCAATTAAATAATTCCACAGTTTTTTTTCTTGTTTCCTGTGTGAAAAACATTTGCTTTCTAAAGTCAATAATTTTTTTTTTTATATATTTTTTTTAACTCCGTAGTCGATTTGCCTTTCTTACACTGATTGAACATGTTGGCGTGACCTTTTTCATTGAGTAGAGAAAAAAAGATATAATAAAAATTAGTTTATACGCGGTTTTTGTGCAATAGAGTGCTTGTAACATTTCATCGAGTTCTTTACTGTCCTCTGCTTGCCTTTCCTCTCCTGCTGGTTCTGTTCTTTTCATTTGTATTTGCCAGCTAACTTGCATCCTTTGCTCACAAGCGACCGCTAATTTCTTTGGGAATTTTCGCCATTGGCATTTTAAGACTTTCATTCGTTTCACACTTGTTATTTTTCTTCTTCATATTTTTTTTGTTTTCTGTTCTTCTTTCGATATTAAAGCGTAACTGCATACGTACACTCATAGATATATTTATATTACTTATGCTTAACGTATTTGTGAGCCTGTAGCCGGGCCAACGGTGCGTATAAGTAACCAACCGCGGAAGGATGATAAGAAATGAAGTAATTAGGTTTACTTCCCACACCAATTCCGCTGGCGTCGACTACTAATATTTGTGGAAATTTGAGATGTAAATGCGCATATTTTAACTCAAATTGAAGCAGACATTTTTGTAAGCGACTCTCGATGGTGTAACAAGCAGAAGTTGTGGAAGAGTTTTTTTAGTGGCACAGTTCTCTCGGTGGAGTTGAGTTGCCACATGCTTCGCGGCCATTCAGGCAAGCAGATTGTGTCAGCTATGCTTTATAATTCAAATTATGACTCAAATTAAATTTGTGTCTTTCCTTTTTCACATTTTTCGAGTATCTTACACTTATGTACATACATACACATTTTTATTTTTATCTTATCATCTTCATTTACGTGTATTTTGCTCCTTTGGTTGGTAGTGATTTCCATATCGACATTACATTTCTGTTTGTTTGTCTCCCACACCATACCTCATCCAATTAAATTACGTTTCCGGCTTTGATGTTTTCCTTTGACTTTGATAAGAAAGAAAAAGAAAATGTCTTAAGAAAAAGGTGATATAAAATAGCATCACAGATGATGCCAAGTGATTATGTGAAAAACGCAAACGATTTGCATACTAACATACTTATTTTATTTAAATTAGCTAGAAGATGCTCTTTTTATTATATATGTATGCACACTTCAGGAGTTTAATACCTTTCAAATTTTCCACTTGTGTTTTTCCTGTGAATTCAATGAGTGATTTTGTTTGTTGAAGTTTCCTCAAAGGAGGAAAATAATATTTGTGTGCTTAAATCCAAAAAAATGTTTCGAGTACGTCTATGTTTGGCTTTGGAAATAAGCTCAAAATTGGAGTTTTCCTTTTATATTGAATATTAGTTTATGGCTTTTGACATCCTGTTGACCAGTAATTGACAACAAATATATAATGGCATACCATACTCTTTACGATGGAACTAAAAATGCTATCAAATAACATTGAGCAACAAGAGAAAAAAAGTTGTACGTTTCGTTTACTTCATAGTTCAATTCTGTCTAATTTTGGTTGAAGAAACACGCATATGGCAAAGAAGAGATGTTTTTTGATATGTAATTACTTGATGAAATTTTTTATTTCTAAGAAAATGATAAATATGAATTACTTTTAAAGTGTGATTGCACTTTCATTAATAATGTTTAAATTCAAAATTCTTTAAAAAACATTTGCAAGCTGCTTAGATATACGAAGGTTCAACTGCTTTTTCTGATCGCGATCTTTTAGCTCGTAAGTTACCTCTGGAGTATCACTGCATTTAAGTCAGCAGTAGTCTGCAAACATTGCTTCATTATAGCGGAGTTGATATATATGGTGCATGCCGTCAAAGAAATATATTGATGAACCAGTTCTCCATGTTCATCGCTGACATCTCCGCCATTAGCTGCGAACAAATCAAGATGCGAGTGCAGAAAATGAATTTTTTGGAACATATTGCGACAGGGTTTGGTGGTATTTTTGTAGAAGTTAAGGAGGGTTATCATCTCTTTTTTCCCCTAAAATGCCATATATAACTCCCTTGAGAGCTTCCCAAGCCTCCTTTCCTTCACCTAGCTTCAAAAATTAAATTATTAGATTTAGAAACTTGAAAATATTTAGATTTAGTTTTGGAAAAAAAGTCTGCCTAGACCCTTGCAACCTTAAGTTTAGGAAATTCGTCTCTTAAGTCTTCTTGTTTAATGGCTTTGACGAAACTCTTCATCAATCCCAGCCTGATATGTAATGGTAGAAGGAGAACATTTTTTGGATCTACAAGTGGCTTGGCAATTACGTTTTTCTCACTAGGGTTAAGATTTCTTGCAGGCCAATCTGCTTGAATATAATATGATTTTCTAACTCTGCTATCTCACATAAATAAAAAGCAACAGTATTTTGAATACCTTAATTACATCCCTAAGAGTGAATAATCACTTTTAAATCAACGCAGAGTTTTCCACTTATATTCCCGGTACTTGATTGAATCTAGATAGTTTGCCATGTTTGTATTGGATGAGTGCATAAGTTCGTGCCCGATTCCGCTGGATGCCGTACGAATCGTTTGAGAGTGGCGCTCGTGAAAGAAATATATACATATTATATATCGTTGGAAAGGTGACAGTCCGAACTATAAATCAAGCATAAAATAACTTCATTTTGATTTGAGTTGCTTAGTGAAAAGACGCATGGAAGATGAACAACGAAAAAGATCATATGCGTCATATTATGTTATACGAATTCCGCAAAGGAAAAACAGTGGGCGCTGCAACTAAAGATATTCGCGAAGTTTATTTGGACCGTGCTCCAGCACTCCGCACAGTAAAGAAATGGTTCGCGAAATTTCGTTCTGGAGATTTTAACCTCGAAGATCAACCTCGCAGTGGACGGCCTTCTGAGCTTGATGACGATGTTCTAAGGACTTTAGTTGCGAATAACTCACGTATTTCGACGGAAGAGGTTGCCAGTGAATTGAACGTCAACAAATCAACTGCGTTTCGTCGTTTAAAAAAGGTTGGGTACACTTTGAAGCTCGATACATGGGTGCCACATCAGTTGAGTGAAAAGAACAAAGTGGACCGTATGTCAACAGCAATTTCTTTGCTTAGACGGATCAAAAACGAACCTTTTTTGGATCGGCTCGTGACTGGTGGTGAAAAATGGGTCCTGTACAACAATGTTCAACGCAAAAGAACATGGAAACAGGCACACGAAGGGGCGGAACTGATGTCGAAAGGTGGATTGCATCCGATGAAGGTACTGCTGTGCATTTGGTGGGATATCCGAGGCGTGATCTATTTTGAGCTCTTGCCAGCTGGAGAAACGATCACTGCCAACAAGTATTGTCAGCAATTGGTCCAATTGAAGAAAGCAATTGATGAAAAACGTCCGATTTTGGCCAATCGCAAAGGAGTTCTTTTCCATCATGACAACGCCAGGCCACATGTTGCAAAACCGACCCTGGCCAAACTGAAGGAGATGAATTGGGAAATCATGCCGCATCCCCCATATTCACCCGACATTGCACCTTCTGATTATCATTTGTTTCGATCGCTGCAGAACAATTTGAATGGAAAAAAATTTAAAAATGTGGAAGACGTCAAAAACCACCTTGACACCTTTTTCAACGAGAAACCGCGCGATTTCTATGAATCAGGCATCCGTAAATTGGTTGAACGTTGGGAGTGGATTGCCGAACATGATGGCGAATACATAATTGATTAATAAAAGCGCTTTCTTCAAAAAATTTCAATTTTAGTTTGCACTTGAAATCGGGCACGAACTTATGCACACATCCAATATAAGTCTTCTTAATGTGAACAACATAGCCAATAGGAATGGAAGGTAGACGATTGTCATTATGAAGCAAGACAGCTTTCAAACTAAGCTCCTTCAAGCTTAGTCTTACTGAAAAGTCTCCATTCAGTTGGATCATGCTTCATATTCAAGCATTTTATCAAGCCCTTAAACGTGCCCTGTAACGTTGTCTATATTTGGTGAGCCTGATTTCATTCTGCAGGAGATTTCATTGCCGTAACCTGGATCATATAAGTTCTGCCTTCTCCTGTGACAAATCAAGATCTCTCATAAGATCACTTAATTTCGATATGATTCAATTTACATATGCTGCTGTTCATCTTTTTTCTCTTTAAAATCTAAGTCATAAGATGTTGAAGCCTTGCTGAGTTCTTTCTACACTGTGGTTACTTTCTGCTTCGAACACATAAGTCTGGTGTGGTGTTAGAACCGGTAAAGTGTCTGAATGTGGAATAGGTCGATTAGCTAGAAGATTCTTGTATTTAATAGTTTTTTTTCATTTATAATCCTGCTTTTTCAGACGGAGTCAAGCTATGTGGCTAGTGGGCTATCGCCAAATCATAGGCACATCAAAAGCCATGGAGAGTGTTTTATTTTTCAGCCATTCTCGTAATGTAACTGAACATAAGCAGCAACATAGTTGTGGAAAATGTTGATATGCAGTCTTCACAAGGCTTTCCACATTTCCATGCCACGTTGTTGCAAAATAAGATGATTTGCACGAAGTACTATAAATTTCATCGTTACAGCAATAGTATCGCACTTAGTAATCTTCTGACAGTCAAATTATAATTTGACAAATAATTACGTGTATTTTGACAATTAACAATTTTGCAAATTTAGAAAAACAAATTTTCCGCAGATCGAAAAAGAAGATAATATGAAATATAAAAAGTAACTGATATCTCTAAAACTAGTACTGATTGGTGGTTTTTATGGTCGTTTTTGCGTTCACCAAACGATTGAGGGGTTGACATTCCCTGCCGACCTGGGCGACCGCAATTAGAAAATTTAGCTTAATTTTTTATTTAAATTAATTTTCTATAACTTTTTGGATGTGTGTACCTCACCAGGATTTGAACCCCAGCCTTCCGAATGGCAGTACGCAATGCTAACCACTCGGCTACCGCGGACGCCATTTAAGGAATGTAGTAGTTCTAATGTTCGATCTTTTCCTGTGAATTGCACTTAACAATTTACACCAAAACACGTTTCGTTAAGCAAGGCTCAACACATATATATTTTTCTGCATTAGCGTATGAAGCCATTCTCCAAGCAGTTCGACGTTGATTTGTAACACTAAGTAAAGCCATGTCCCTCTCCACTTGATCTTTCCAACATATAGTGATCCAACAATTCCTTTTCCTTCATTTGCGACTTTTGCAGCGATAAATTTTAAATCCGAACTCTTTTTGTCCATCCAGATGATATGTAATGTTTCCGCTGCAAACATTTATCTTCCGCTAAACCTTTGTTTCATTTGTTGGCAAGAATAATTTTAAGTTGGAAAAGCTGATGAGTGCCGCCATAGTCAGTTAATTAGGTTGCTCAATCATGGGATCCTTTGGTTGAAGGCTATTTGGTCTATTGGCCTATTGTGATACCTGTGAGGAGGCCTATGAAAAATAATCCTTTCACCGTGCTATACACTGAAATCACTTGGTTTCTGCCATCAGGTTTGAATAGCACATGCAGATAATCATCAGCTCTTGTTTTGCATCGTTACTGTTGCTTTTTTATTGTTCAAGTCAGTAATCATTATATTAACTTTATCACCATCTCCGGTTGTTAAATTTTTACAGAAAATAAGTAGTATGAAGAAGTGTTCCCTTCAGAAACTCACAATTAGAATATATTCTCGGTTCCAGCATGAGTATGTTCAGGCGGGTGTAAACGGTCTCTAGTTTGTGCTTTCGAGATAAAACTTCAGGGACCGAATATCAATCTGCGTATAGCTGCTGAATCGTAACCAAATCGATCCATTTCTGGAGTAAATTGTGATGGGTGATGAAAAGTGGTTCACTTACTACAACGTAAAACTAAAACGGTGGCGGATGAATGGCAGTGAGTCGGTAAATACGGTCTCCAAGTCATAATTGACGGCAAAAGGGATTTTGTTTAAAGTTTTGTGAGATTGGGCTGATATCATGCACTATTAGCTGCTCTACCATGACCAAACTCTTGATTCGGACCTATACTTTCAGCAATTGGACCGGGTCAAGGAAGGAATCGCGCAGAAGTGTCCAACTTTGGCCAACAGCGGGGTTATTGTGTTTCATCAGGACAACGCCAGACTATAAATATCGATAATGTAATGTTCTTAGGCAATCACCTTATAGTCCAAACCTCGCACCAATTAATTACCATCTGTTTCTGTCAATGTCGAATGATTTAGCTGGTGAAGAATTGATCTCAAGAAAAGTTTGCTAAAATCATAATAAAACTATTTTATTCTCTTAAGTATATGATGAAGATTTTTATATTGCGAAAGCATTGAACTTTAGTCAAAACAAAATCAGCCAAGTGCCAAAGTATTTACAAACACAATTTGGTTTCTGGCGATTAAAAGTATTTCAGAGATTTTCAATTTAAATAATTTTAAATGCCTTTGGCAGCTTTAGTACGCTCAGAGCGCAACGAAGTTAAGCACAAAGGAAGACATTTGAGTAATCCGCGAAAAAAAAAATTAAAATTAGGGTAACCCAAAAGATGGTACATTAAAAAATATTATAATTCTCATGCGATTGTGTCTCAAAATATTTATATTTAATAATAACAATCTGTCGGGTTTTCTGTTTTCAAGCAATAATAATAAATAAAAATCTTAAGTAATCCAATTGACTTCTTTAAATATGTTATCCGTTCCAATAAATGCATATAAAACATACCCTATATTCAAAATTTTTAATAAATCCTTACACCATCCCAGTTCATTTGCCACCATAAGATTTTCGTGCACTGATGATGCATCTACAAAAAAAAAATGAAATAAAAAAATTTAAATAAAATAAAAAATTAAAGCTGAAACGGATTAAATTATGTTTTACACACATGTATGTATGAATTAAACTTATTTATATATACAGTTATATATATATATATATGTAAAATTAAATGTTTGCAGCTAAGAAGTCAAAGAAATCACACGACACTCAAACACTATCACGTTACATGGCAAGTGAGCGAAGATCTTCTTACCTTCACGCAGCTTATCATCATTACACACCTACATACATACTCGTACATGTGTCTTTACACTCGTATGTGCATGTCAATGTTAGTGTGTATATGTGTATTTTCAGCATTTTTTTAGCATCAACGAATGCTTGAATAAAAGATTAGCTGCGATTGAGCTAAAATGACATTTTCCAAACGAGCATGTGGCACGTGTGGCATACGAAATATGCAATCAGCAGCAGCTAGGATATAGCTAGGATATCTATATGGTAAATGATGCTTAAATAAAGGGTGCATTTCAATTAAACTTTTATAGAATATAAAATAAAATAAATGAAAATATCGAAGCGTTAAACATAATTTTATGCTTCTAAAGCTCACCTTGAAGTGCTTTAAAATAGCATATTTCGGGTATCAGAAGCTAAATTTTTAATTTTTGCTAACAAAGAAAATTATTTGAAATTCGAGTTTCAAAACAAAAACAAAAAAGTGGTTAATATATTATATATAATTGTGATTTTTTTTTAATTGTTTCAAACATTTTTCGGCATATAAAAAAAAATAAAAACAAAACACCCTTTATAAAACACCATTTTACATATGTCTACATATTCTCATACATATAAATGTAAATCTGTAATATCATGTAAACGCTTGTGGCTATGTGCAAGTGGAAAAGTACCAGTAAATCAGCGAATCATTGAATCACTGAATTTAATGGCAGCTTCGATTGCAACGCATTTAAATAAATTGCAAAAAACAGACAAGAGAAAATCAGTGAAATAAAACAAAAACAAAATATGTATGAGTTGAATAAAACAAATACATACAAAAACAACAAAGTGTTAAAATTAAAAATAAAAAGTAAATTTTTGTTGACACAATATATATTAACACGCACACACACACACACACACATATATCTACACGCATAGGTTGGCAATCGCAATGAATGTAATAAATAAATTGATGAGTTACATAAAAATACTCAACTATGAATTGAAATCAAAGTTATTGCTCATGATGGTTGTTTACAAATATATAATAAACAATTTGATTGCGTCGCGCTTCAATTTGAACGTGACAGTTGAGCCACAAATACAACAAGTCCGATGTGAGTATTGCGGGTGGGGTTTTAATTATAGGCTATAAATAAATTAATTAACCGCAAATTAATGAATTTTTCTGCAGAAAAGTTCAGAATTATTGCAATTTACCTTTATTCAAAATTAACTGAATGAAGTTTTTTTTCCTATTCATATTGAATAGACTCATTTAAAATAGAAAATTAATATCTTATTATTTTACTATTCTCGCAAGTTAATTATATTACTAAGACAAACATTTACATGTAATAAATAATTTGGCCATTTTATTAACTCTCTCCCTAAAATTTGATTTCATAAATTGATAAGAGAGAGTCTTGGCCAATCGAAACAGTACTCACCTGACGGTTTGGCTCGACAATGTCCATGCTTTTATCGACATTTTCGTCAATTGGCCTTCCAGTGCATGGAATTGACATCAAAATTACCGGAACGGAGTCGACGGAACCATAAACGCTATTCTAATTTTTAGCCGCCTGGCTTTATGAAAGAAAAACTTTAAAATATAGTGTATTTCCTCTTTGGTAGTGTCCACTTTTGATGCACGCCCAAACAAAACTGAATCAACCAATCACAAAACTGTCCCAAAAGCTTTTTTAGTACGGAATGTCATCTTCCTAACGGAATAGGAAAAATAATGGATTTCTTTTTACCACACCAATATATGAAACACTACATCAATCAATTGATTGCCTCGCAGGTTTTCGGAAATTTCGATCCCTTTGAGGTATTTTCGACCACTCTTTGGCACATATTCGGTGGTATTTCAGTTATAACTTCGTCGCAGGTTTATCCCCATAAGCATTTTTCCTGTAGCCCTCCAAAAACAGGAAAAAAAATCCAATGGTGTTACATCATACGATCTCGGTGCCCAATTGACATCTCCAAGACGAGGGATTATGCGGCCGGGTAATTTCTCTCGCAGTGATAGTTTCGTCGTTGTCGTTTTCATAGGAGTCACGTCCTATTCCACCTGCAGATCAAAGAGCGCACAAGAATGTTAGTTATTTTTTTATTATAGATTCCTTTGAATTATCTCAGTATTCTCGCAACCCCAAATTTGGCAAATATGCTTATTTATGTATTGTTGTTGTTGTAGCCGCAAAAATATTCCTCAAAGTAATTTTTGGGGAATGTTGCGGGAATGACAGTCCTTGGCCGGATAAAAAATCCGGGTCGTTCCGGTATAAAGACTCGACTGTCGCGGGAACTATTGGATTTTAGTCGCCTCTTACGACAGGCATGCCTTACCGCGAGTAAATTCTTGAACCCCTAACCCGCAGGGTTCTTATTTATGTATTCGCTGAGTGCAGTCCACTGGGCACATCTTCTTCTCTACTGGCGTGGACACCACTTACTCGATTATAACCGAGTTAAGAGCAGTGCGCCATTACTTCCTTTTTTCGTTGCCAGACCTTTCTCCACCTGATCTTTCCAACACAGTCAAGCTCTTTCTTTTCCTCCTCTTTACACCGAAAAAAATACTCCAGCTTTGGAGTAGGTATTCTCATCCGTTAGGAGCAAATGATCTCGGCGGCTCTAGATTCACTGAACTATGCCAATGCTGCCGTATATCCCACACAGCTAATTGTTCACCTGCGGTACTCGGCGTTGGATATGCGCAAAGGATCGTAAATCTTACCCCAAACTTTTGTTTTAAAAAATCCTCGTACTGACTCATCAGGCGTTGTCATCTCCAAAGCCTCTGCACCATGTACCAAGCCGAGGAGGATGAGCGACTTGTAGATTTTGGTATTTGTTCGTCGAAAGCGGACTTGACTTTTTAATTGTCCACTCAGGCCAAAGTAGCACCTGCTGGAAAGACTGCTTCTGGGTTCGATTTCAAGACTGAAATTGATGTTAACAATGGTTCCAAGATGGATGACAATATTTACGACTTCAAAATGATGACTGTCGACAGTGATATGAGGGCCGACTAGTGAATTCAATGGCTATTTGTTTGATGGCAGAAGACATTTGTGTTGACCTCGTTCACTACCAGGTCCATACGCTTTGCTTCCTTATTAAGTCTGGAGAAGGCAAAATTCATGACGGTATTGCTGGCGTCAATAATATCAATATCATGTTTTATAGAAGAGGTCCTTCCAGACCCTTTGCATGCAGAGGCAATTCCTTTGGTTGCTTTAGAATTGACGAAGAGCTGGTGTGTGTAAATCCTCCTTTCTTGGTGAATAGCAAACTGTTGCGTTCTCCTTTTTGTCTATTGGGCAGAGCTTACTTATGCATGCTATCAACCGATCATATTGCTTATCAGTTCTTCGCCGCCGTATTTGAATAACTCCCGCCGCTTTGCTGCTTTTCAGGTGAGAATTCTTATTCAAACTTGTACAAAGTCAAGGAAAACGAATTTCAGAATCGAGTTTGTAGTCTTCTGGTGTTTCGTTTTCATTGCTATTCAGCAGGTTGATTTCAGTATACTCACCAGATCAACTCTCTGGGCACTACAAGAATTTTCCCCCGTCTTGAAACCTTCTGCATGTCGGCACATGTTTTTGTCGAATTTTTTAAACCAATCGCTTCACTTGTAGCTGCACTTTGGAAGCCTGATCTGTACCTCAGTTGCCTTGTACTGGGTTGATGTTGAGTCCTCTCAGAGATCAGGGGTGCAAGTGTTGAGTAGAAACCCGCTCGACTGTCTGTTGTGATTGCAGTTTTTCGACGTTGAACCTTCCTTGTGTTTGTTGACGTGCGTTCTTTGCTGCACAGATGCGGATGCGTATATTTCAACCACATTTACACCACATGTTTATTTATAACTAAACACTTTGTACACTTATCTAAGTGTGTGTGTGTGTGTGTGTGAATGAATGAGTTTAGCGTGTAAAAACGCCAGAAAGTCTGACACTGCTGTCGCGCTCTGCTGTCCATTTCGTTTTCGTCTGAACACTTTGCACTTTGCTGCTTGTGGCCTGGACAAAGTGCTGAATGTGGTTTAATTACCGTCAAAGTTATGTCGCCTGTCTCGCAGCTAGCTGGCATCACTCACTACGCTCCTCCACACACACGCGCGCACCTACATTCATGTACACACACACACATAAGTTTTCGATGTTTACTTAGTAATCAGCGACATATGGATATATATCGTTGTGGTTGAGTGCCTAGAGTTAGGCTATGCAAGCATACATGCCACGCCCTACAAACATATACACCTCTGTTATTTACAAAAACACATACCATACATAATGGCTTATGTAATAAAATTTCTGTAAATATGTATTTTTTAATTTTTTTTTTTAATTTTTCGTAAGTTTTTTCTGCTTTGCATGCGGGTGGGGGGGAGTGTTTACCCGGAAAATTATTGTGTAGCATTTTATGCTGACACGCAACGAACTCTTTTATTTTTGTTATTTTTGCACTGTTGCCATGCTGTTGACCCTTTTTGTAGTGCAAATTGTTGAAATACTTATGTAACGGCATATTTGCACACATTCTTTTATATATACTACATATATGTATATGTTTGTATGTACGTGCTTTGGTATGCGTCATCATAACTCGTTATGTGCTTTTGCCGCATCGTCGCCGCGCATCAGCGCCGCCAAATAGGCGCAACATTATTTTTCCACATTCAATTATGTAGCATTTATTTTTAACTTTTGTGGCTTATATTCTTTTTGGTCGTTTTGCACTGCATTAACGAAATTAAAAGCATGAATTTGTTTTTTTCTTTAATTTATTTATTTATTTTATTTTTTTTTATTTTTTTGCGGTT
Source organism: Ceratitis rosa (assembly GCA_037013455.1). Classification (NCBI taxonomy): domain Eukaryota; kingdom Metazoa; phylum Arthropoda; class Insecta; order Diptera; family Tephritidae; genus Ceratitis; species Ceratitis rosa. Next base: position 14,349,408 of record JAWMAG010000006.1, read on the forward strand.
GTTTGTTTACTAACCGAATTAGGTGCGCGCAATTAGTGAAATATAAAAAAATGTTTTATTTTTCTTTTGTGTAATTCGGTTGCGTAAAGTGTGCTTTGAATATTTGAGGTTGCGAGTTATCTGTGAAATGACGTGTTGTGGAGACTTCATGATTGACGACGTTTTGCCATGCATCATTAGGCTTGCTCTTGCCAAGGCTGGTCATAAATGCAAATTAAGTTTCTTTTTTCACAATTAATTTACTACTCAAAAAGGCTGGGTTTCAGTTATGTTTTAATTATTTTAATACTTTCAAATATTCTTATTTTTAATATTCAAAAGATAACGAAATGAAGCTGTCACAAAAATCAAAAGAGATTGTGATGCAAGAAGACAACATATTTGAAAAATTACAGAAAAAAATAAAAATAAAAAAAGAATTATTAACCAAGATTAGTGCATATTGTAGCACTGAGTAGTAATTTTTCTTAAAATCAGAAATTTTTTTATGCGTTTACCAGGTGTGTTTGTTGAAGGTTGCCGGGCTCGAAGACGCGCCGTCTCATACCGCTAAACTGGTGAAAGACACATTAAAAACACTTAATTGGGAAATTTTATCGCACCCGCCGTACTTTCCAGACCTCGCCCCGTCCGACTATCACCTTTTCGCATCGATGGGATACTCCCTTGCAGAGCAGTTCTTCGCTAATTTTGAAGAAGTTGAAAAATGGCTCGTCGAATGGTTTGCCTCAAAAGAGAAAAGGTTTTTTTGAAATGGTATCCATAATTTGCCTGAGAAATGGGCGAAATGTGTAGAAACCAATGATCAATACTTTGAATAAAAAAATTTTGAGATTCCTCTGAAAATTAAGTGTTTTCTTTATCGAAAATTTCAATGAACGCGAGCGAAGGTAAAATGAAATATCTTCTGTCGTCACACAAACAGTCATCACATTCGCAACTTAGCTCCCAAGTCACTATTGACAGTCGTGACTCTGAAGTCTTAGATAATTTCGTCTCTATTGGAACCAGTATTAACAGCAACAAAAATGTCCACCTTGAAATCCTTTAGACCGTGTAGGCAATTGGAAAACAAATTGAGCCAAACTCTACAAGTCCCTCATCCTTCGCGTCGTACTATATGGTGTGGAAGTGTGAACGATGACAACATATGAAGAGCCGGCTGTAGGAGTCTTCGAGAAAAGACTTTAGCGAACGATTTATGAACAATGCAGTCGATGAAGCGATAAGCTGTATACGACATATACGGGGACATTGACCTAGTATAACAAATCAAGAGACAGCGTCTACACTAGCTAGGTCATGTTAACTACCCGTTGAAAATAATGATTGCGAGCTCGAGTGTCTATAGGAGGTTGTACCTTTTTAATTTACTTCTGCAGTTCTTATTATTTTCTCCAGCATTAAGACGAAGAGCTTACATAAGAGAGAAGATGATTTCGGTACCAAGCGGCTTGGAGAGGTTCGTTTCTATTCGGATGTAGCTTTTGTGTCATTCAGCATCAATTTTTGTAGCGATATAAGTTTTTAGGAATTTGCAGCCGCGGTTGCCGCGTGGTGAGCATTGCGTACTGCTATTTGGAAGGCCCGGGTTCAAATCCTGGTACAACCAATATCCAAAAAGTTATGAAAAATTAATTTCAATAAAAATAAAGGCTAAATTTTCTAATTGCCGTCACCCTTCGGCAGGGAATGTCAACCCTTCCGAGTGTATTTCTCCATCAGTCATTCGAAGGCGGCTTAGTATAAACTTTAGGTCCCTCCAGTCAAGATATTTCCCTCTTTAAACTCAATACATTCTGAACTCCAGTCTGTTAAATTCCTTGAACTCATTCTTACTTCAACATAACCTCCTTTAAAAAGCATTTACATATAAGAGGATAACATTTCTCATAAAATATTATCATTAAATTATACCTTATTTGTATTATTTTTAAACACGCAAGTACATGTGTCCTCCAAAAAACAACAACACGTCTGCCCAATAATATATCTCTTAAGGCGGAATTTCATCAAATGTAAATATACATAAAATGAAATTTGCTGATATAAATCAATTCAATTAGACGCTAAAGGTTTTGTGAAATTCAACTCTTCCATAGCCTCAGGTCAACGACGGCGGCACCGCGACTGCAGAGTGATTACACACACCCACCACCAGCGCAGTTTATTTTGTATTGACAATAAATAAATAAATTATACTCATGCATGGTTTCAATGGAATTTGATATGTATCTACATATGTATGTACGAGTATGTATGTATGAAAGTGAACAACGAATAAAATCTGAGACGAAACGCAAATCTCTCCCAAATGCATAATCAAGGCAGACAAACAGACAGACAGACGATTGAACCAATGAGCACACAAACAAACAAATGATTGTACATACATATATACGAATCTGTGGTAGCGGCGCACACTTTAAAGGATATGCGTAGGATGAGCAAATGTGTGTGCGCTGTGACGGTTAGACTGGCAGCCGGTCGAACCTTAAATTTGATATCTCAATCAGTGGAGAGTATAAATTTCAGTCATTCACTAAAGTGACTTTTAAGCCATCCTGTTGGTAATTGTTGTTGTTATTGTAGCATGCACTGAATAGCTGAAAAGTCGACAAACGCATTCGCGGTTATTGGCCGCAATCTAAAATGCACAAACAAATACAGAAATACACATATTCATCTTCACACATACACGTACATGCTCACGCACACACAATCACGCGATTCGAGCAATTGCCGTTTAGGATGGCTCTTTGGAAGAGTGCGAATAAGTAAGCCCTCTGCCGATGCCTTATATTGTATTTGCTGTTGTTGTCAACCATTGCTCCAGGGTGTGTACCGTTACAACAAAAACAACAATAATAACAAGCATTCGTAGTGATGCAAACAAATAGTGTAAACAGTAAAATAGAAAGGACACATGAAATCCAAAAGGACGAAAGTATGGCAAATACATGTAGACGCCTATGTATGGCTGTGTGTGTGTGTGTGTATGACTGTGCGTGCCTTTGTTATCCATGCACTGACACCAAAGTCTAAGTAAACAAATAAATAGGAAAACAAAATATAACAAAAACAACAAATAGAATTAACAACAAAACCAATTAGAGACAACAACGCCAAATAGTAACAACAGCAACAACAATAAAGAAAACAACTCACACACAAGCAATTGCAAGTATTTCGCCATGAATCGCTCTGTCGTTGTTGTTGTTGTTGTTGTTGTTGTTGTTGTTGTTGTTGTTGTTGTTGTTGTTGTTGTTGTTGTTGTTGTTGTTGTTGTTGTTGTTGTTGTTGTTGTTGTTGTTGTTGTTGTTGTTAATGCATTGCATTTTGCATTTGATTGCAATCGATATCCAAACCATGTCACACAGGCGGCCCATACAAACGTCATAAATAAAATGGGTTTTGTAATTTGAAACCGGCAACTAATTGATTTCGTAAAGGGTTTTCACTCACATCGGACGCAACGCTGCTTGCTGCATGCTTGTTGTGTTATTTATCCTCCGTTTTGCGCGGCTAGAGTGTTGTCCTTATAATTGGCGCCGCAAAGTGTTTACTAGACATGCAAGTTGAGTTGTTGAGTGAAAAGTTTTTGGGCATTGATCTTCTTAAAAGGAAGAGAGAAAGAAGCTATATTGAAAATTCTGCTTTGAGCAAAAAATTCAAAATATATTTATATAATATATATATATATATATTTTTTTTAAATCTACATTAAAGGAACGAGACTAATTTATATTTTATATTAGGTAAAGTAAAAGGTTCGTTCGGTTTTTTTTGTGCTAATGGTTCCAAACGATTTTCTGGCTTATCTTTAGTTCCTCAGCAAGTGAAACATCTTGCCGGACTGGACAGGTTAGTAATATGAAGAATAAACCACGTCGCTTGCTGCTGTAGACCAAAGTGTTGAATAAAACCCAGGTTTGTCGTCCATTGGAATTGCGTATTCCACAAATGTCATTATACCGTATTTTGCATATGGTTCATAAAGTTCCTTTAACAAAAGACTGTGGCTCTGAAAACACAAGATCTATGGTTACGTGTAACTGTTCCGTGCGGTTTATGGGCCAGCGAGGTCAGTGGAGCTTAACTTTTCGAAAAGGAGGCCGAAGGAATTTGAAGATAATTAATGATTTTTTATGGCCTGAATTAGGAAGTATTGATCTGGACAGAGTTTATTTTGAACAAAACGGTGCTATATACCACACAAATAACGAAACTATCGATTTTTTAAGGGAAAAGTTTCTGGACCGTGTCGCTATTGGCCACCGTGATCTTATGATTAGGTCTACGCCAACAGGCCAAAGTCGATTCACGATCACAAAGTTGGAATTTGTGAAGCTATTGAAGACATACACCAGCCACTTTGAGGTTTGTTGATGGAAAATTTCATAAAAAAATACGTTCCTGTAAGCGTAGCCGTGGCGGCCATTTGGCTGATTTTTGTTTTCCCTTATTCTCTTTATGATTGAAATTAATATCCGATCATTTATCTGAAAAAATGTCATTTTACTTTGTACAGCAAACTAGCACCTCCATTAAAAAAAATATTTCATTTGGGCATATCATCCAAAATTTAATCAAACCGAATTATAAGAATGTATTTTTTAATGAACGAAAAAATAGAATTGCTATATAGAAAAGAACTAAACATAAGATTTTATCTAAAGTGTTCCGAATTTCAAGTAAATAAAACCGTATGTACGATTTTTTCGATGCCTGGTTCACTCGCCGGGGAGCAGCTTTAAAACCATTTTTTTGGAATAGGTCAGTCCCTGGCTCACTTTCGGGAAAAAATTATTCCATGCAAGCCTTTTCAGGAGCCACAAGAACAAGCTTACGAATTTTCAATGTCATCTGCTCGAAGACCACAAAAACAAATTTCAAAACAAACGTTTTTATGTGTATAAATACTGGCACCAAAATAACAGCAAAAATTGGCTGGCATGCAATTGTTATTGATACGAGTACGAGGATCTTATATAGAATATCAAAACTAAGGAATTGATTAATATAAAATAAAATTATTGGAATAGTTTTTGTTGGAAAACTCATTGAGATTTCCACAAATAGAGTAAAAATTGGAGTCTTGAATATAAGAACGACGAAGTTTTTGTTTGACAATTCCTTATGCCGATATAATGGTTGCCGGGTATCTAGTACCCAACGGATTTAAAAATAATTATATCCATCGTTGACCCTTTTGAATGTACAAACTATTTTGTTTGGCATTGTTGCAGCTTGGATGATGTAAACACGACTATTAAGAGCAATAACATACTTTTATGTCGAATTTATGTTGATCTGAATAGCGAACAATATTATATAAGTATAAAAAGGAGAAACCACATGTGGCGCTGTGTGAATGGAACCGTTCAAAAATATATTTTAAAATATTTTCTTGTTCTAATTAATCGTCAGAAGTTAATGAAAATTTTCCTTAGTTATGTAAAATTCCTTTTTTTCAAAAATAAGGAACAAACGAAAAGAATTCATTTTTTTATTTGGTTCTCACATTTCACTATGCCAGCGATATCAAATTTCTAGCCATCAATGTAAAATGCAACACAGCTTCATAAATTGAAATTCGGTCTTTGATTCAACAGTCCACGACGATCAAAAATCGATTTTTGGGCAAACAAATTTAATTAACCATTTGTATTTTGTTAGAAAAAAAATTATCTTAACAGTCTGAGAACTTATGTAGTTTTACTTATAGGTATTTGTAGAAAAGGGTTATGAGAAATATTTTTCAATCTACAATATAACAACTAAACCGGTTAATAAAGTATTCAATAACAAAAAACTATTTAATTTCAATTATACTTTTTGACTTGCATTACTTTTATTTACATGTAATTGATTATAGTGACGATGTTGACGCTTAATCCACAAAGCAAATATCGTTTGTATGCATGAGTTGTTATATTGTGAGAAAGCGTTGCAATTTTCGACTAAATAAAACTTTGCTTTAATATTTCCTGAAGGAAAACTAAGGCATATTTGAAATTTGAAAAGTAAAATGTGGAAAACGTCTGTATCGATTAGCGATAACTTTACAATTTCTATGATAGTACTTATATCAGATAAGCACTTAAAACAGCCGACTGGCGGTTCAGCTTTTTCTGAAATAATTATTGTTTCAATTTTATTTTTTACCCAGTATCATTTAGGAATAATTTACAATTAATTTAATTAAATTTTTTCTAGCCTAATCTAGTTGGAATAAAACGTTCTGTGCACCTGAAAAAATTAAAAAAAATAAATATCTTAAATTTTAGTGTTAACCTTCGAATATTTCTTTATGTAAAAATTTAACAGTGTTATATTTCAAATACTTCAAGTTTAGAGTAGATTTAGCACAGCAAACAGTAAATTTTAAGCAAGCCAGAAAAGTTATCATAAGTAAAGAAAAAATTACTTTAGTAGTTTTTCTTTGAAAACAAAATTTTTAAATTAAATGAAAATAATATGGTTTCATCGCTTACCATATTATATGCCTTAATAGTGAGGGTAATCCTTTCTAAAATAATGGAGTTAAAGAGTAAAATTAGAAGAAATTTGAATTTATTTGAACCCAATTGAACCATACTTAACTGTGGATGAAAATATTATATTAATAAGTAAGTTTAGTGTAGCCTAGGGTTAGATAAATTTTGTTTGAAGATATGTTTACTTACTACTTGAATTACAAAAATAGCAAAAATTTGCACTTTTAGCTAGTCCAATATTATAAAATTGCCTGTGAAAAATTGTAAACAAAAGTCTACTGGAAAAGATGCGAGTAGACACAATAATACTTAAGAAGTGTAGATGAAAAGAACGGAGACACACTCGCACACATCGACTTATATATATATGTATATATATATATATACATATATTTCTAAATGAATACGTACATATATAAGTGTAAATATATACATATATATAAGGTGTATACAGGGTATATACCTTTAAATGGCAGAAAACTTTCTTAGACATGTAGAGCTCGTGTGTGTATGCATTCGTTAGCATGTATTGTGTATTCTAGCATGTAAACGTTTTCCAGTAATTGCATTGTTTCATTGTGTTTCTGTACTTTTGTTGTCTTCAAATGTTTTTGTTTGATTCTACAACCCTTTTCCTCACGAGATTGTGTGCATGAGATAAGGCGGCATTCTTAATTAAAGTGATTTCCGATTTGAAATTGCAGTGGATTAGTTAAAGGGACCCACACATGAAATGGTCGTATTTGTCTGCTTTTCGCCTTTTATGTCTTCACTGAGTATAGAAGGTACCATGTGAAAAGGGTCAAAAGACGCTTCCTTACACTTGCCAGTGATATTAAGTCGTTGGAAAGGACTTAACGTAAAAGGTGAAGGAATACGAGCAATACGAACACTGCATCACTATAAAAATTTGAAATTGTCAATTACCTTCAGACAGAAAAAAGGTAAAACATTAAAAAAAACCAATGCAGGACCCAAGCGAAGTCACTTACTGAGCTTTAAAGAAGGTGAATAAAAAAAAGAACAATAAATAGATAAAGAAAATTAAATAATATAAAATAAAATAAAATAAAATAAAATAAAATAAAATAAAATAAAATAAAATAAAATAAAATAAAATAAAATAAAATAAAATAAAATAAAATAAAATAAAATAAAATAAAATAAAATAAAATAAAATAAAATAAAATAAAATAAAATAAAATAAAATAAAATAAAATAAAATAAAATAAAATAAAATAAAATAAAATAAAATAAAATAAAATAAAATAAAATAAAATAAAATAAAATAAAATAAAATAAAATAAAATAAAATAAAATAAAATAAAATAAAATAAAATAAAATAAAATAAAATAAAATAAAATAAAATAAAATAAAATAAAATAAAATAAAATAAAATAAAATAAAATAAAATAAAATAAAATAAAATAAAATAAAATAAAATAAAATAAAATAAAATAAAATAAAATAAAATAAAATAAAATAAAATAAAATAAAATAAAATAAAATAAAATAAAATAAAATAAAATAAAATAAAATAAAATAAAATAAAATAAAATAAAATAAAATAAAATAAAATAAAATAAAATAAAATAAAATAAAATAAAATAAAATAAAATAAAATAAAATAAAATAAAATAAAATAAAATAAAATAAAATAAAATAAAATAAAATAAAATAAAATAAAATAAAATAAAATAAAATAAAATAAAATAAAATAAAATAAAATAAAATAAAATAAAATAAAATAAAATAAAATAAAATAAAATAAAATAAAATAAAATAAAATAAAATAAAATAAAATAAAATAAAATAAAATAAAATAAAATAAAATAAAATAAAATAAAATAAAATAAAATAAAATAAAATAAAATAAAATAAAATAAAATAAAATAAAATAAAATAAAATAAAATAAAATAAAATAAAATAAAATAAAATAAAATAAAATAAAATAAAATAAAACAAAATATAATAAAATAAAATAAAATAAAATAAAATAAAATAAAATAAATATTTTCATATTCATAAGCTTTTTACAGATTTTCCAGAGTTTTTTTTCTACAAATATGTTGATTTTAGACGAATTTACTCATTGAAACAGTGAATGCTTAGATAATATAGTGTTTTCCTCTATAACTGAAGAAGTTTTTTATGAATTCGTTGAAATATTAAGAAGTAAGTTCTTCAGATAAAATTTTCTTGAGTACAATAAAAAGTTTTCCAATTTAGGTACAAATATATAAATACACAAATAATATACTTCTTTCTACTGTTCCTTAATGTCAACAAAATATAAAAAGAAAAAAACCACTTAAAAGTCATAAAACTGAGTACACACACCGATCACTCATCTCTCGTCAGCTCATCTTTTTGTACTACAAATGACTGACCACCATTGCGTATGAGTAACGTTGATTGCCTCCACCGTAGCGTCATTCAACTCAATGCTGGTTCGTCGCTGTGTGCTGTGGTAAATACAAAATGCTTTGACATCAAAGCTCGAGAATATTTATCGCCACTTTATGTAGAATAAATGACTTCAAATTGCTGTTGTTTTTGTGTTTTATGAGCAATTGACGCGAATTGTTAGAATAAATTGAAGGGATGTGTGCATGTAATGAATGCTGAATGAATAATGAAAGCAAAGCTAAAGCGTTTACTACACTTACTCACCGAAGCCCTCATCCAAGCATTCGCATAAGGTCCTGGTGCTCACGCGTTTGTCTCACTCACTCATTCACTCGCTTAACTCTCTTAGTTTGAGGCGAGTTACTTTGATTGCTTTTGCGACTGAATTGGCAATTAATTTAAAAGGATGTCGTTGAGGACATAAACATGAATTTGCAATGTTATGAGCGAGTTACTGCTTTGTTGCTGCATCAGTTTGTATGTAAGTGTATGTATTTTATGGCATTACTACAGTTCGCCTCTAAACCCGGCATATCCCTTGTGCACACACAAATATTTTACTTTTTGCTTCTCTATAAATTTGTTTATTTGTTTGTCATGTTTGTATATAAGTTGCAAGAAAATGAAAGTGATTGACAGATTTACATTGGCAAAATAGGCAAATAAATAGATAAAGGTGAGGGAATGCATGAGAAAAATCAAAGGTATTAAATTTGGAGAATATTTTTCATGTTGACAGAATATAGTTTAAAATTTTAATTTGTTTCTGTAGTATATGAGCATTATGTTTATTTATTTGTTGTTGAGAATAAATATTGAATTTAAAAGCAAACTGATTCAAATATATACATATATTTTTATTTTCTTCAATGTTGCAAGTTTTGGTATTTTCATGTTCGGATATGGTACTATATTACTTAGTTTATTTGTTGGTATTACTTTTACTTTATATAAAATAATTGATAATATAATTTTACATTTGTTATATATATTTGATTTAATCAACTTGATTTTTTTAATAAATACCTTACAGCAACAAATTTCAAGAATAAAATCACCTAATTCAAATAACACTTCAGCGGCTGTAAAGGGTTAGCGATGTGCTATATAGTATATTTTTAAGCATACCTTCAGGCGCCACAAGCTAGCAGTAGAACAGAGAGTAAAGTACAATACATTATATATTTCACTAAAATAATTAAACCGTTGAAGTAAATGTACAGACAATTTAGAGATCTTAATTAAAACAAATACTCAATAAATAATAAAAGTCTAGAAATTCTAATGACGAGTTGTATTTTGCATGCATATTTATGGCAGTTGAGAGTATAGTTTTAAGTATTTCAAGCAAAAGCCAGAGAGGATGACAGAACATCTAAGGTTCAGCGAAGTATAAGTTGGGTTGGAAATTTGCAAATGATTGCTAGCGTTCTTTTAGTCGTAATAATTTAAAAAAAAATTTTAATTCTCTAACTTTTCTGGAAGGAATCAAAAACCCTATTCCTCTCGTCTCACTGGGTTTTCGATGTATGTTCTTTGAAAGCCTGGGTACAAGTTGGAAAACCATTAAGCAAGAAGCTTAATTTGCCTTGCAATAATTTGACGATGGTGATTTATATATATATATATATATATGGTATATATATATAATTGGCACTTTGCAACCGCTGAAGCGATTTTCGGCCGAGCTCCTCCTCCAATTTGTGATTTTGCGTCTTGATGTTTTCCCAATAAATGGAGGAACCTACAGTTTATACTAAGCCGCCTCTGAGCGGCTGATGGGTTTTTATGGGCAGCTTTATTTCATGTCAGAAATATAGAGGGGTTACCATGCCCTGCCGAGTGGCGATCGCAATTAGAAAATTTAGCTTAATTTGTTATTTAAATTAATTTTCTATAACTTTTCGGATGTTAGTACGACACCAGAATTTGAACCCGAGCCTTCCGAATGGCAGTACGTAATGCTAACTACTCGGCTACTGCGGTCGTCAGACTCAATATTGATGACGACATAAACCAGGTGTGTAGCGACCGTTTAAGATACTGAAATTCTAGCTGCATTTTCTGAGACTATAATCGTTCTTATGTTTGTAGCCTTCCAGTCGTGTTAGCGCAGTAGACAGTTTAAGAAGGCCGAAAGTCCCTCTCAACTCTACCTCCGTTCTATAGACGCCGGTGTGGGAATTCAGTGTATCCAAAAACCAAATAAAAAGAGTTTTCAGAACAGAATAGAATTTATCACAATGTTTTTTTTTTTGACTCTATAAGTCCCTAATTATTCTTGTCCTGCTGTATGGCGCAGAAACGGAGACATCCAACGAGCTGGCCTTGGGACTCTTCTAGAGAAAAGTTTTGCGAACAATTTCCAATTAAGTTGCCCTTCTGCAGGGAATTAAAACCTCTCTATCTAAGCGGGTAGCGGAGAATGTGAAATGTATTTAAATTGAGCACTAGGCTCTTGCAAAAAATTGTCCTTATCCGGTAACATAGAAGGCACCTGACGCTGTGCAGACGCCAATCGGTTACTCAGGGAGCTCCGATGGGAAGACGTAATCAGATCAGATAACAAGATATGTGATCTGGACCATTAGTAGTTAAGTTCCATTGTAAACAGTGACCACTTTAGCCGTATCACTTCGCTGATCATTTGAAAATTGCATTCTTGTATATATGCAAATATGCAACAACATTAATACATACGAGTATGCGCCAGAAAGAAAAAGCTCAAATAACAATAAGAAATAGCCATCGCTTAAAGTTATGCAACGATTTACGCTCCTCGCCAAAATATCCTACGTGTGCATTTCTGAAATGTCATAAGGGCTTCGCATGAAAAACCACAACTCCTTCAGAGCCGTTTTTTTTCAAATTAAGGTTCCTCCATTTTTTAGAATAATCAAGACGCACATGACTAAGTGGATATAGGAATGAAAATAATAAAAATGTCAAAAAAATACACCAAATAGTATCTCCAGTGCCAAATAACAGTCTTGCGAAAGCTTACTTGCACACAATGCTCGACTGCAATGTTAAACTTCAAAATATTTGAAATCTTACATTTTAAACATTTTCAGTACTGATTGTATCGATTTCTATGTCAATAATTCAGGAATTTCCCGAACTTAGCTACGGTTTCTATTCCCGCCGCGTTCGCCAATTCCCGGAGCTGCTGCAAACTATTTATATAGGAATTGTGCACCCCCAACTCGCCGCTTACCCGCGCAGCCAAGAGCAGCCATGAGCAGCGTGCTTGTTTCTTTGAGTGAGCTAATCTGTGATTTATATTTCGCTGTCAGACAATAATTTATCACTTGAAAACATTTAAGCTGCAATCAATCACGACGACAAAAACACTAGAATAACCAGAGAAAATAAATAATGAAAGAAGACAAAAAGAAATAAATACCGACATATGAAAAACTGAAAACTAAAATAACAAACGAGAAATGGCAAGCGCAGAAGGGGGATTGGGGTACTATGGGTTTGAAAAAGCACAGGCGAATCAAATAACTAGCTAGTAAAAAATTTAAACAAAATTCAGCAATGATTTTGGTTGTATATGAATGTATTGGTGTTTGTAGTCGAATTGAGTTCAATTCTTAAATAAAAATACAGAACAGCAAGTCTAGAGATTGCAGTTGCACAAAAACAGCAGCTCACTACCAGACGCATATTTATTTAGAGTCCATGAATACGAGCAACATACAAACATACAGACGCGTGCGTATGTACATACGTATATAAATTTTTAAGAAAAACAGCATTGAAATTTACGAACGCTCTAAGTGTGGTTGCTTGGTGGGTTTTCAACGTATTTTTAAGTTCTTATTTTTATAAGTGAAATAATGGAAATTTATAGAAAGCTTTTCTTTTATTTTTAAACTTATTAAAAATGACATTTTAAAAATTAATTTTTTATGAGTGGAAGTGTATTAATTTAACATGAAAGATACTCACAACTTAATAAAAACCAATAAACGAAAGATGGTTAAGGATCTAAGCCCGGAGGTCACTTTGAAGATTCATTATGTAGAGATGGCTTAGCCGGAATTTCGAGAAGAGAGAAGTATACATTCAGAAGATCTGACAGATCAGTAGCTGTAACGCTGTAACTATATTCACGATGAGGAGGTACTACCAGAGAAACTCTGGAGGTTGTTTCACGTAACTAAAGAAATGAAACAGTCCATAGTTATATGCATAAACACCCAAAGAACTGGAGATGCCTACAAAAAGGTTAAGTTCTTATTAGAATTTATACTATTCTTAAAGTAGTATGGCTAAAGCTAGGTAGAGGAAGTATTTCCTCGATGTGGTAGTTCTCACTAGCAAAAGAAATGGGAAGGAAACTTAGGAGGTAACTACAGATCAGTTAAACTCTCAGCCCTTGGAAAGACCTAGAAATTCCAACTAGGTTTTGTATATAAAAAAATAATAATTAGAAATTCTGAAGTCTTTTGAATAGGTTCTAGAGATGTTCATTGGAGGAAAACTCCTGCTAGTCAACTTATCGACAGCACATCACGTCTATATGAATGGCATATTCCCTTAGACTGCAAATCAATTGCTAACCCTAAATACAGAGAGAGCTGTGGAAGTATATGGAAGAGTAAACCAGGAGGTCTCTTATGGATAAAAACTCGTCTTCTTCTTCTTTATTGGCACCACTTACACTATTATAGCTGAATCAATATTAGCGCGCAATTCCTCTCTTCTTTTCGCTGTTTGGCGCCAGTTGGAAATACTTACTAAACCCAGGTCACTCTTCACCTGATCCTTCCACCTGATCTCTTTCTCTGTGTCTACCAATATGCTCTGCAAGCTGGAGTGCTCTCATCTATTCGGACGACATAACCTAGCCAGCGTAGCCGCTGTCCCTTTATTCGTTGAACTATGTCAATATTATCGTATAGCTGGTACAGTTCCTCGTTCCAATACGCAAAAGACCATAAATCATCCGAAAATTTTTCTCTCGAAGACTCCCCGGGTCGACTGATCAGATATTCACATCGTCCATTCCTCCATATCATATAGTAGGACGGGAATGAAGAATGACTTGTAGAGTTTGGATTTCATTCGCCGAGAGAGGAAGTTACTTTTCAATTGCCTACTCAGTCCAAAGTGGCACATGTTGGCAAGAGTGATTCTTCGTTGAATTTACAGGCTGACGTTGTTATTTATGATAAGACTGGTTCCAAGATCTACTACTTCAAAGTTATGACTGTCAACAGTGACGTGGGGCCGAGTCGAGAATGCTATGACTGTTTGTGGGATGACAGTAGATATTTCGTCTTGTCTTCGTTCAATACCAGACCTATTCGCTTCGCTTCTTTATCAAGTCTGGAGAAAGCAGAACTAACGACTGGGTTGTTAAGTTCAATAATGGCAATATCATCTTAAAGAAAAATTCCCGCAGTTTGCTTTATGAATTTTTCTCTTTCAAAAATTGTTACTTTCACTTCGTGGATGGCAGATACAGAAAAAAATAATATATATATATACATTATATATATAATCAGCGTTTTGTAACCACTTAAGAAATTTTCAGCTGAGCTTCTCCTCTGATGTGAAATGGGAATCTTGATGGTGTTCCAGAAAATCGAGGGATCTACAGTTTATTCTAAACCAACCTCTGAACGGCCGATGGTTTTTTATGAGAATTTTATATTTTATGACCTTCGCAGCAGTGGAGCGACTGCGCATAAGAGGACCCTGGCCATCTGAATGTTATTGAGCAGAATTTAAACTGCAAAAAGCAAAAAGTTTGATTTGAGTGAAGCAGGCCAAAGAAGACAGGTAAGCTAGAATTGGTTGCCGATTTTGAAACTGCGCCACACTAACACTGAGGCTCCAAAGTATTTAGTATATTAAATTTGCCACTTTCCATAGCTTCTGCCACACAGCTTTAGTACCACGAGGTCTATCACTGCTTAGATGACAATACCATTTCTTCCCTCTCTTTGTAAGTATGTCATTTTTAAAATAAGTACAAGATCCCGACAGGGCTCCAAGTACCCTTGAACTATTTTTCAACTACACGGACGTACCCTGTGTATAAGAAAATTCATTGCGTGGAATAAAAAGCATATCAGTGTGTTCTCTGTCCAGAAGAATATGTGTGGTCGTTCTCTGCCTATGTAAGTTCATATGTCTTGAAAACTTAACGAAGGATAATATATATGGTACTATTCAGCTATTTAAGGTAGAGATCTGTTGCCTGGAGTATTTTTTTCTTCAAGTTTCTTTGGTGACCCCCTGTAACCGAGTGCGCTTGGTACGTGTCTCACCCTTCATCTCTACTCCTTCGCTATATGAATCATGCCGAGTGTCTGTGTGAGTTTATTTGCAGTTTAACCATGGTTGAGTTGGAAGGTATAAAAGTCAACTTTTCACCTCAAGATTTACAAAGTATTCTGAAGTTGCGAGCAACTGCTAATTTCTCTAACAAACTTGTGCTATTCATTGATGTTTAGATATTTAAGGATGAATCAGAGCGTAAATGCAACATTCACTCACCTCAATATACCTACATAAAAGAGTGTATACATATAGTATAGACCTATGCTCAGCGCATGAAGAGTTGTTGGTAAGGTATGAGCGACGCCAGAAGTGTTGAAGTACAAATGAGGTAGCAAAACTTAAATTCTCCTGTATTTCCTGCAAACGCCTGAGCTATTGTCAGTCAGAGAAAAGTATGGAAGAAACTTTAAAATAGTAAATTCCCTACAAATAAAACAAGCCGTCGTCAGAGTTGTTGTTGCGCCTTTGGGGGAATGAAAGGAAAGGAAAATTGTAAGAAATAAGCAGCAGAGCTTACGCGTACTTCCGTTTTCTCAACGTTCCAAGTCAAAGAATTGTAATTTTTTTTTCTTTTTACAGTTGCTGAAACTTTTTTTTTTTTTTCGTACAACTTTTTGCGAAATAAAATTGGAAACTGTTGCTGCAGCAGCAGCAGCAGCAGTCGTAGCACCAACTTAAGTCGCTAGCCCGCCTACACTCACTCACGAGCCAAGCAGTCAAGCCAAGTTCAGAAAAACAGGAAATTGCGGGTGCTTTACAGCCGGAAACAAGCCGTCGGACTGACTGACTGCAGCAAATGTTTCAACACTGTCGCCACGAAGATCTCCTACAACCGTATTCGCACTCTTGACTCCATACCGCACCATTACAATATCTTCGCAGCATTATTATTGTCTACTACTGCCTGTTTGGTCTTCTGGTATTCTACCACCGCACCGCGTAAAGCTTGCTTTAGCTGCTGTCATATTTCCCCGCCAGCGCCACACTTCAGCACGACTTTCTCACACACACTGCACTCCCAGCAGTTGCCAGCTTCATTTGGAGTCCGCTTAGCGTGTGTGGCAAACCGAGGAAGTGCACGAAAGCGCAACACACAAAGAAAACCGCTTTCAACCGCTGTTAAGTTTTCGACAAGTTTCCAGTGTGCGACTTATGCACTAACACTTTGTTTTGTTGTTGCGTGCATGCGTATGCTATATTCATACATATTTATGTATTTGAGTTTTCATATCTTTGTATGTGTGTGTTACGATACTTATTTTCTTTTCAACGAAAAAGGACTTGCAATATAATAAAATAGCAAATAAAAAGTGATTTCTTTTTCTTTCCACACTTTTGAGGCATTGAAGTGTGGTACTTTATTTCCGTACATTTTGCGAAGTTCATTGGAAATATTTTAGAAATTGCTAGAATAAAGCGACATTTTTTTTATTTTTGTTGGCATTTTTTCGTCTACTTTAGATCTCTAAGAAATATAAGCCGAAATAGAAAAATTTGTTTTATTATTGAAATTGAAGTTTAAAAAATTAAAAAAAAATTGAAAAAAATTAAGCAGCCGTAACCGAGGTACTGAAGAACATTTCTATAAATGACTTAAAAAAATCTATGCATGCGCTGGTTGATCGTTCCAAACGTTGTGTTGAGTCAAATGGAACCCATTTTGAATAAATAATAACTTTCAATGATAATATAATGTGTATTTTACTATTTTTACAGTACCATTAGAAGCTCTGCTTGATTTTACACCACTACAAAGAAGGGGATCATAGGCCCAAAACAAGGCTATCGCTACCGCAGCATCTTACAAGCAGAAGTATTCGCCGCAACTTCATGAACAGATATCATACTAAAAAGCAATACTATTAATCAACATACCATAAAGTATTTTGCACTGATAGTCTAGCTGCACTGAAGGCGATATAATCATGTATGTATAATTAAATCGTTTCCCATATACGACTGTGTTAAGAAGGTTAATGAAGTAAGCGAACGAAACAAAGTTCGGCTCATCTGGGTTCCGGGACAAAAAAGTATTGAAGAGAATGAACTAGTAGGGAGATGCGGTCTTAATTTCGACTGCAGGACATTTCTTCCTAGACATCCAACAGTCATTCAGCCGTAGCAAACTCACATCAAATCAATCAACCCTTCTAACCTGCTAGGTTTTATAAGAGCATTAGGACTGTTTAAAACAATGTGAAAGAATCGCAGGACACAATAGACCACTGCACGCTATTAAAATTCCCCCTACTCATCTATTCATCTAAAACAAAGTATTCATGACAATACAGAATAAAATGGGATTTAAGTTATATGGGACAGTGTAATTAGTCTAATTAAAAGAGTTCACAGAATACCCACTCAACTTATAACATATTGCGTGCATTGCAACTATTATACATGTGTTGTATATATGTGTCTTTTACAATATCGTACGTCAGATTATTCCAAAAAATTTATTGAAATGAACATTTTGAAACTGTTCTTTTGACAAGAAAATTTTATTTTTCTAATTATTATGTAGAAATTTGAAGAGTTTTTCGGTAGAGTTGCTCCTCCAATTGTGGTATGCGTCTTGATGTTTTTCCAAAAAAATGGATGGATCTACAGTTTATACTAAGCTGCCTCCGAACGGCTGATGATTTTTATGAGGAGCCTTTATTTCAAAATAGAAAAACAGTCGGAGAGGTTGACATTCCCTGCCGAGAGGCGACCGGAATTAGAAAGTTTAGCTTAATTTTTTATTTAAATTACATCTCTACAATTTTTGGATATTGGTCGGACCAGGACCCGAACGTTGTCACATAAGCATGAAAGAACTTAGAAAATTTAAAAAAAATATAAAAAATATTTTATTTTAGTATTTATTTAATTTTGCAAATATTTTTAAAAATATTTTCAATATATTTAATTTTCTTTTTAATTCTTCTTCTTCTTTACTTTAAGATTGCGCCATTAATTTATTTATTTTTTTCGTTGTTTGGACCTCAGCCAGGTCCTTCTCAACCTGGTCTTTCCAACGTAAGAGGACCATAAATCTTACGAAAAACTTTTCTCTTGAAAACTCTTAACGCCGACTCATCACATGTTGCCATCGTCCATGGCTCCCCAACTTATGGCAGAACGGGAATGATGAGCGACTTGTAGAGTTTGGTTTTCGTTCGTCGAGAGACGACTTTACTTTTTAATTTCCTACTCAGTCCAAAGTAGCAGCTGTTGGGAAGAATGATTCTGCGTTGGATTTCCAGACTGACATTGTTGTCGGTGTTAATACTGGTTTCAAAATACACGAATTTATTCTGCGTTGGACTGTCAACAGTGACGTGGGAGTCAAGTCAGGAAAGCGATGACTGTTTATTTGATGACAAGAGATGTTTCGTCTTGTCCTCGTTCAATCCAGAACTTACAGCGCGGTTATTGAGACCAATGATGTCAATATCATCGGTGTATGCTAGCAGCTGTATACTCTTATAGAAGATTGTACCTTCTCTATTCAGCTCTGCAGCTCATATTAATAAATTAAAAAAGTCACACGATGAGCAATCGCGCTTTCTGAAACCTCGTTTGGTACCGAACGGCTCGGAGAGGTCCTTCCCAATTCTGATGGAGCTTTTCTTGTTGCGTAGTCTTAGCTCACATAACCGTATAAGTTTTGCGGGGATATCAAATTCAGACATAGTGGCGTAGAAGCAGCTCTTCTTAATGCTGGTGAAAGCTGCTTAAAGTCGGCCTTTCTCTGGCCTTTTCCAAGATTTGACGCATGTTGAATATCTGGTCAATGCTTGATTTACCAGGTATATGGCCACACTAATAAGGTCCAATCAGTTGATTGACGGTGGGCTTTAGTCTTTCACACATTATGCTTTATATGACCTTATATGCGATGTTAAGAAGGCTTATTCTACGGTTGTTGGCGCAGACCTTGAAGTCCCCTATTTTATGGATTAGGCAACAATCGACCATGCGGGCGATCGGTATTGGAACTTCTTCATGGTTGGGTCAGACGTTCCATCGTCATCGATTGGGTTTCGGGTTCACCATCTCCGGGAATTCCATTGTCACTGCCATTCAGCAGGCTGGAGAAATGTTCTCTTGGCATCCATCGCTTGATCAACTCTTTATGTCCTACAAGGGCCTACTCCGGTCTTAAAAACATTGTGTAAGCCGTCATGTCTTTGCAGAGAAATTTCGAGCATTACTCTTGTCAGCTAGCTTCTCAAGCTTTTCATATTCATGCATTTCGTCTTCTATTTCTTCTTTTCCCTGCACATGCGTCTTGCTTCTCTCTTCAGCTCACGGTATCTATCCCACCCCGCACGTGTCGACCACAATGTTGCGAGATAGACAGCCTGATTTCTTTCCACTGCAATACGGCAGTCCTCATAGCACCAGCTGTTGTTGCGACCTTTCTGAATTCCAATAGATTCGTTTGCAGCTGTATGTAGGGAGAGCCTGAAATGCTGTCCCACAGTTCCCTTATACCAAGTTGCTGAGTCAAAGAGCAAGTAAGTAAGTCGAGTAGAAACTCGTTCGGCAGTTTATTGAAATTGCGGTTTTTTGACGTTGAACTTTCCTTGTGTTTGTTTACGAGCGTTCTTTTATGCACAGAGGTGCGTGCGTATCTTCCTTCTTTTTAAACAAATTAAGAGGTAAGGCCACTCCAGGATTTTGGTAAACGCCATTTATTTTTATTTCATTTCTGCTCACAGAGTACCTTTGGGTCTTAGAAATGAGATGGAATTGGTTTTAAAGTGAAAAAAATATTTCAAATAGCTGGACTTTTTATTTTGCTGCAGCCCCTCAGAGCGTGCGCTGAGTATAATGAAAACTTTAAATGCGTTTTGCTCAAAATTACATTTTTTTTAAGCTGGGAGAATAGATTATGAGGACCCTATTGCGTCGATTTATCTGAAATTTCGGTAAAATTTCCATAAACACTTTTTTTATATGAATATGAATCATTATAAGATATAAACTTTTAATTATTATATTATTTTTATTTTTAACTGCAGAAGAAATAAAATTAAAATGTATTTATATATAAATGAATACATTAAAAAATATCCTTTATTTCGACAATCACACGGAAAAAAATAAAATTTGTATGTGAGCTTACTTCCGAACTCATTACTTTGTCGAGCCGCTCCTTGTACAAATAAAGTATGCAGAAATATTTAAGACGTATATGCACAATTACTGCACGATTTTTGCATCATACATATACCTACATATATATTGCTGCCACCATTATTTTTACATAGTTCTTAATTTTTTTAGCAATTTAACAAATGCTTTCGCACAAGCACGTACGTATGTAGGTATGTGATTATGTACAACATGATTAAATGGCTAAAAAAAAGTGCAAACATTCAAGGCTACAGAAAGCTAAAAGTTCTCCTTTTATATAAACATACATATATACATAGCTATGTACATACATACATAGCACATTCGGCATGACAAATTATTATGTTGAATTTATGGTGCATGCCACACAAGCCAAAGTTGGCAACTCGAAAACAATTAGTGCAAACGGAAATGTTGCAACAACGCACACACGCACACATACATACGTACATATATACATACATACATGTAAATACATACAATTATGCTCATGTTTGATATTTGGGTGTGTAAGCAGACTTACGCCTGTATGTAGGTATGTGTGAGCTCACACACTCCTCATTGGCTAACGCTAACATTTACTTAGTTGCTCTGACTCAAACTTGCCACTGCCAACCGAAGGAGTGCCAAAAACCCTTTAACTCCTGCCAAAAAAACTTACACAACCTGGCATGAGTGTGTATGTATGTATGTGGGTAGGTTTGTGTCGTGCAACACGCTAATTAAGGAAACAATTATAATTCTTCCATGGAAGAATCACTGCACACACACAAAAGCAAACCCAACCTCACTTGGTTCTCTGTGTGTATGTACTTGTATGTACATACATACATATATTCAATGGTATTTAGGTATGTAACCGCAACGTGCATAACCGTAACGATAGCTAATCATGTCGAATAAATCTACTTTCCATTTTTTTCTCTCATTTTTTTTTATTAATATTTTTAATATGTTTTCTCCTTGCTTTTCATTTCTTCTTTTTTTTTTGTTCGTGTGGTGTAGAGATTTTTACTCTCAGTAATCATTTCCTATTGGCAATCAAGTGTATTTGCGTTTGTATTGCTGGGTAATCATCATGTGGCAGCAATTAAACTTTGATCTGAGGAAATGCAACCGGCATTGGATTTTCGCTTCCTCGCTTAATTTACTCGGCATTGTTTTGCAGGAAACAAGAAAAATTAAAAATTGATTTAATTAACAGTGAGATAAGCGCAAATTTCACATAAATGAAAAAAAAACTTAAAAATTTTATTTTCATTTACTTAGCTCAAGAAATATCGAATCTCTTTCGCTAAAGTTTCTTGGATCCTTATTACTCGCTTTTAGTCGCTATTATCCAAACCGCTAATGTACGCATACAGTCCATAGAAACAGATCACCAAAATAGTTAATAAAAATTTAATATATTCTTCTTCTTCTTTATTGGCGTTGCCACTGCTTACGCGATTATAGCCGAATCAATATTAGCGCGCGATTCCTTTCCTCTTTACGCCGTCTAGCACTCGTTGGAAATACCAAGTGAAACTAGTTCACTCTCCACCTGATCCTTCCAACAGAGTGGAGGTCTTCCTCTTTATCTGCTTCTACCAGCGAGTACTGCATAGTATACTTTAAAAGGTGGAGTGCTTTTATTCTTTCCGACGACATGACCTAGCTAGCGTAGCCGCATAGCTCGTACAGCTCATCGTTCCATCGTCTGCGGTGTTCGCCGTTGCCAATCCCCAAAAGACCATTAATCGTTCGCAAAACCTTTCTCTCGAATTCTCCTAGGGTCGACTCATCGGATGATGACATCGTTCATTCCTCCGCATCTAAAGCAGGACGGGAATGATGAGGGACTTGTGGAGTTTGGTTTTCATTCCCCGAGAGAGGACTTTACTTTTCAATTGCCTACTCAGTCCAAAGTAACAACTGTTGGCAAGAGTGATTTTGCGTTGGATTTCCAGACTGACATTATTGTTGGTGTTAATGCTGGTCCCTAGATAGACGAACTTATCTAAAACTTCAAAGTTATAACTGCCAATAGCGACATGGGAGCCGAGTCGGGAATGCGCTGACTGTTTTTTTTTAATGAGAGGAGATATTTCGTCTTGCCCTCATTCACTACCAGACCCATTCGTTTCGCTTCTTTATCAAGTCTGGAGAAAGCAGAACTCACGGCGCGGTTGTTGAGGCCAATAATGTCGATATCATCGGCGTACGCCAGCAGCTGTACACTCTTATAGAAGATTGTACCTTCTCTATTTAGTTCTGCAGCTCGTATTATTTTCTCCAGCATTAAATTAAAAAAGTCACACGATAAGGAATCACCCTGTCTGAAACCTCGTTTGGTATCGAACGGCTCGGAGAGGTCCTTCCCGATCCTGACGGAGCTTTTAGTGTTGCTTAACGTCAGTTTACTTAGCCGTATAAGTTTTGCGGGGATTCCAAATTCAGACATAGCGGCATAAAGGCAGCTCCTATTCGTGCTGTCGAAGGCGGCTTTAAAATCGACGAAAAGGTGGTGGGTGTCGATTCTCTTTTCACGGGTCTTTTCCAAGATTTGGCGTATGGTGAATATCTGGTCAATGGTTGACTTACCAGGCCTAAAGCCACACTGATAAGGTCCAATCAGTTTGTTGACGGTGGGCTTTAGTCTTTCACACAATACGCTTGATAAGACCTTATATGCGATATTAAGAAGGCTTATTCCACGATAATTGGCGCAGACTGTGGGATCGCCTTTCTTGTGGATCGGGCAGAGCACACTTAAATTCCAATCGTCGGGCATGCTTTCATCCGACCATATTTTACAAAGGAGCTGATGCATACACCTGATCAGCTCTTCGCCGCCGTGTTTGAATAGCTCGGCCGGTAATCCATCGGCCCCTGCCGCTTTGTTGTTTTTTAAGCGGACGATTGCTATTCGCACTTCTTCATAGTCGGGTAACGGAACAACTTTCCCATCGTCATCAATTGGAGTTTCGGGTTCACCATCTCCGCGTGTTTCCTGTTCACTGCCATTCAGCAGGCTGGAGAAGTGCTCCCTCCATAAATCGAGTATACTCTGGGCATCTGTCACTAGCTCACCTCCCTGGGTCCTACAAGAGTTCGCTCCGGTCTTGAAACCTTCTGTAAGTCGCCGTATTTTTTCATAGAATTTTCGAGCGTTACCCTTGTCGGCCAGCTTCTCAAGCTCCTCGTACTCGCGCATCTCGGCCTCTTTCTTTTTTTCTCTGCAGACGCGCCTTGCTTCCCTCTTCAGTTCTCGGTATCTATCCCACCCCGCACGTGTTGTGGTTGATCGCAAGGTTGCGAGGTAGGCAGTCTGTTTTCTCTCTACTGCGGCACGGCAATCCTCATCGTACCAGCTGTTTTTGCGACCTTTCCGAAATCCGATGGTTTCGTTTGCAGCTGTACGCAGGGAGTTTGCAATGCCGTCCCACAGTTCCCTTATACCGGGTTGCTGATGAGTGCTCTCAGAGAGCAGGTGTGCAAGTCGAGTAGAAAATCGCTCGGCAGTCTGTTGTGATTGCAGCTTTTCAACGTCGAACCTTCCTTGTGTTTGTTGATGGACGTTCTTCGATACACAGAGGCGCGTGCGTATCTTCGCTGCGACAAGATAGTGATCCGAGTCAATGTTGGGACCTCGGAACGTACGCACATCTAAAACACTGGATACATGTCTTCCGTCTATCACAACATGATCGATCTGGTTGGAAGTTTTCCGATCTGGAGACAGCCAAGTAGCTTGGTGAATTTTTTTGTGCTGGAATCTAGTGCTACAGACAACCATGTTTCGGGCCCCGGCGAAGTCGATCAGCCTCAGACCATTTGGAGATGTTTCGTCGTGGAGACTGAATTTTCCGACAGTCGTACCAAAGATACCTTCTTTGCCCACCCTGGCGTTGAAGTCGCCAAGCACAATTTTGACGTGTGTTCGAGGCGCTCGTAAAAGGCATCTTTGGTCAAGTCATCCTTCTCTTCCGTCGGGGCGTGGGCACAAATTAGGGTGGTGTTGAAAAATTTTGTCTTGATGCGAATTGTGGCTAGACGTTCATCCACCGGAGTGAATGCCAGTACTCTGCGACGGAGTCTCTCTCCCACCACGAATCCGACACCAGATTTGCGCTCCTTTATATGGCCGCTGTAGTAAATCTCACAAGGACCCACCTTCTTCCGTCCTTGTCCCGTCCATCGCAATTCTTGGACGGCAGTGATGTCAGCCTTTAACTTTATGAGGACATCAACCAGCTGGGCAGCGGCACCTTCCCAATTAAGGGACCGGACATTCCAGGTGCATGCCCTAAAATCGTAATCCTTAAAACATTTGCGGGGGTCGTCATCAAAAGGGGGGTCTCTCATCCGAGGCTTATGTTGCTTTTTCATTGGGTTGTTTTTTCATGTGGTGGGTTCCAAACCCTACGCACAACCGCATGGGATTCGCCTTCTCACTTTAGCTCGCCTCCAAACGGATGTTCGTTGGCTACCCAGGGGATACGTAGTCTAAGACCGGACGTCGTGAGCTGCTTGAACCATATGCACAAGAATCGTTTCTGGCCACTCCCAGGTGAATGGCAGTCAAAAACTTTCCTCACTTGCGTGAACTTCTACACATGGCCCCATCCCCTGTTTTTCACGTACATCGCATACATATTTAAGGGAATTGCCTCTCTCTCACATACACACACACACACACAATTTATAATCGCTGCCTCAACTCACGGAAGTTGCTATAGCCAAGTCAAGCATAAGCGGCAACGTGCCGACATTGCAATTGCAACATGGAAATTAACATTAACATTAAGGAAAGGAAAGCAGAAGGAAGATAAGTAGAGAAGGAAGAAATTGCATACGTAAACGAAAAATGTTTGACAAGAAAATTAACAAACTTTCAACTTCTTCTTAGCAACTGCAATGACGCGCCGCATTAACTAACTAACGAAAACGCTTACGAACAAATAGTGAAATACATACATACGTGTACATACATACTCGTACGATATACCATATATATAAAAGGCTGCATGCATGAGTTGAGGTAATCAAGGTAAATATTGTTTTGCTTTGGTGAGAACTGTTACGCGAAAAAAAGAGTTTTCTTAACGGTAAATTCAAATCGACTTTTGAATGCGGTGCGTGAAGAATTTCGATTTGGTTTCGCTCCTCAAACGCAAACTCCTTGCGCAATTGTAAATTCATACGTTTATTTTGAGGTTAATTTTACCAGCGCAGCTTTGGTTGTCAGCCCGAAGAGGCGAGTGATATACAAGCATAACGAGTAAAAGACAAGTAGACCGACAAACGTACGTATGAAGATAGTTTGGAAAGCAAATGTCAACAACAAACTTGCAAACTGGAACTCAAAAGTTTTTGCCTAATTTTCGCAAACGTCTTCTCTGTCTGTCAGCGCATTTTCTTTTAGTTCCGCATAGAGATGAGTTGTGGCAGCTTTTACGCCTGTTGGGTGGTGGTTGGTGGTTCCCTTGCGTGTGTGTGAGATTTCACGATTTGTGTAAGCTTAAGTAAAGTTTTGCACCTCGTATGAGAAAAATAAAATAAATAAATGAAAAGAAATTCTAAAAGAATCCTATGAAAAGTTCACACATCTTGCGAGAATTTTGTTAAATATTCCCAACTTGAGCTTGCAAAGAGCCACCAAGAACTATTTCTTTTCTTTAGAGTCAGCTGTTTAGTCCTCGATCTCCGGAACTAGTTTCTTGCTAGCAACAGGATTGGCAAAAATCCTTCAGGAAAAAAATCTAAATTGTTTCGGTGAGGTTTATACGCCTCCTTGAAGGTGTAAGAATATAATTTTTCAACGTGTGAAACCGAACCACAATAACAACAGGTGCTATTTTGAGCTAGGAGTAAGCAACAGGAGCATAAATTGCTCTCTTGACGAAGAAAGCCACTAAATCAACGATTACAATCGGATGACTTGGTACTAAAAGTTTTCGAGAAAAAACTGTACGAGAGTTCGGCGGATCATGCCATCCGTAAGAGCGATAATACAACAACTTTAAAAGACCCCTCCCCTGCGCTTGGTGTCTTCAATTGGCACCAAATACCGAAAGGAATAAAATCGAATGGTGCGCTATTATTAACTTGGCTATAATAGCGCTTATAATTAGCCGCCTAGAAATTCGAGGCATTTGGGTTCATTTACTTTACAAAAAAGGCCATGCAGAAGGTTAATATGGAACTGGGCCTAATGAGACTGAGAAAAGTAATGCTTCTACCAGCTAAAATACATCTTCTCCATCCTCAGTAGCGAAAAATTAGCGAAAGTCTTGGCTGTCAGTAAAGAGGAGATATCAATAGCTTTACTGATGGGTCTAAAAGCGAGGCAGACACCATGGTACCAGGGTTCTACTGTAGTCATTACCTTGTTGAAAGCAACTTGTAACTCAAAACCAACAACTTTGCTTTCCAAACAGAAATTGCTAGCATTGCTAAAGTACTCATACGTCTGATACTCTTTCTGTCATCATATATATTATGTTAAGTAAAAGGTTCGTTCGGTTTTTAACTAAGAGATGACGTTATTGTCCATAGTACTAGTATTACTTGCCGCAACATATCATACTATACGGCGCTGAAAACGTGTTTATTCTCGCTAGAAGTTTGTCTTTGACAGTTTTTCGATTGATTGACTCAGTACGTTGTGAGCGCTCGTCAAAGATGGACACCAGCAAAGAGAAAATTCGTTATGTTTTACAACTTTTCTTCGATCAAGGCGAAAAAGCAGCCAAAGCGGCTGAAAAAATTAATTTTGTTTATGGGCTCGATACTGTAAACGAAAGGGTAGCACAAAAATGGTTTGTTAGGTTCCGTTCCGGTAATTTCGATGTCAAAGATACACCACGCGTCGGGAGACCTGTCGTCGAAAATTGCGATAAAATCATGGAAAAAGTGGAAACAGACCCTCACGTGAGCACTAATTTAATTGTTGAGGAACTAAAGATAAGCCAGAAAACCGTTTGGAACTATTTGCATAACCTTGGATTCAAAGAGAACCTCGATATTTGGGTGCCACACGAACTAACGCAAAAAAACATGATGGACCGAATTCCCATCTGCGAATCGCTGCTGAATCGCAACAAAATCGACCCATTTCTGAAGCGTTTAGTGACTGGCGATGAAAAGTGGATCACTTACGACAACGTCAAGCGAAGTCGGTCGTGGTCGAAACGCGGTGAGCCGGCGGAAATGGTGGCCAAGCCCGGATCGACGGCTTGGGATGGTTTTGATGTGTGTTAGGTGGGATTGGCAAGGAAACATGTACTACGAGCTGCTCCCCTATGGCCCATTTCGGCCCTCTACTGCCAACAACTGTACCGCTTGAAGGCAGCACTCATCCAGAAGAGGCCATCTTTGATCAACAGATGCCGAAATGTGTTCCATCAGGCCACACACGTCTTTGGTGACGCGCCAGAAGCTCCAGGTGCTCGGATGGGAGGTCCTAATGCATCCACCTTACAGTCCAGACCTGGCACCAAGTGATTATCATCTTTTCCTATTCGTGGCGAACGCGCTTAATAATGAGAAGTTGGCCTCAAGAGAGGCCTGTGAAAATTGGCTCTCCGAGATTTTTGCCAATAGGGACGCAGCCTTCTACGAGAGCGGTATAATGAAGTTGGCAACAAGTTTACGAACAAAAGGCGCATACTTGACTTAAATTGGACAAATGCACACAAAGTTATCATATTTTGAAAAAACAATAAAACAAACCGAACGAACTTTTGACCTGACCTAATATATGTCGGAGCGGAGTCGCTGAACCTACCTTTTTGAAAATGAATAGATTGCACTAACGAGCGAGGATTAATGATTTTTAATGGGAAGAATTGGATGGTATTGATCTGGACAACGTTTACTTTCAACAAGACGGCGCTACGTGCCGCACAAGCAACGAAACTATCGATATTTTAAAAAAAAATTTCTTTGAATATTAAAATAATAACTTTTATTGGAAAACCGTGCATTACGACATATGCATGAGTTACATTCAACCATAAATGTACTAGCATTTAACTGGTAAGAAGCTGATGTATAATTGATCAATTGACAGTTTTAAAGCTCATCATGTTAAGAATACTATTAAATAGGGAAAATGATCCAAGATGAACTAGTTAGTATAAAAATATAAATTGTTTCGGTGCTACTTGGCAACCAGTATTTTTCCCTACAGGGAATGTACAATATACACACGTATGTGAATATTTTAACAATTTTCGCGCAAGAATTACGTTGACAGTCTGTAAAGTCTCAGTAAATCTGGTCTCAAATCTACCTGAAAGTGAAGATTTTTGGCGGTTGAACCACAATTCGTGTTGCCAAAACATACAAAATTTCTTTGAAGCTGCATTTAGTGTACACACATATAGGTATGTGTGTATATGTATACACAGTATATATGTCATATTCTCTGCAACTGTCAGCTGTCAGCACTATTGTTTTGCGAATTGCTTGTCTTACACATTTACACGCCGAATGTTATTGTTGTTGCAAACTAACACGCCTTGGTTGCAGTAGCTAATAGTAGTGCATGGAATACTTACTCCATTTGGATGTCAAAGTGCTCCAAAGTTTCTCACAACCCATACAAAATACATCTCTGTAGGGCATTGGAGTACTCCATGGAAGTCCAATAAGTAATTAGTAGAGCCAGTAGAGCTTACGAGTGAAACGCAAATGACTCAGATTCAGTTTTTCTGTATATTAAAAATATTGCGTTCTTGCAACTTCGTCCAGCGATTACGTTCGTTAAATCACGAGCAATAGTCGACTAACAAGTAGCTGATAGCGAGACATGAATTGATCCATTGTCGCATTACACAGGAGTACTCCGATAGACCAAATGCTCCAAGAATATTTTCAGGGTTATACAAATGTGGTATGTTCATATGTGCAAGTGTGAGTGTTGGTTAGCTCGCGTAAACTTTGTGAATTTTGCAACAGCTTTGCGGTTTTCTTCTGATTTGTTTATATTCGTGGTACTCAGTAAATTCAGCGGAATTGAAATCTTCTATAAACACAGTTATATTTGAGGAGAGTTTCTATTTTGCAACTGTGCACATATTCGAGTTTTCAATTGATTGTGCATGTATGGGAGTGTGAGTGTGTGTGTGTGTATGTGTGTGCTGAATTGTTCTAACACAAACATTTTTATGCTTGATGAAGTAGTTGAAGTGTTGATCGTTTTTGATTTTCAGCTCGATTGATTTGAATAAATGAAAGCGTTTATTGCGGGTAATCTGAAATAAGTTGATATTTTGAATAATCTTTTGAAGTTAATACCTTTAAGAAGAGAACTTTCAACTGAATGGCGTATATAGGATTAAGAGCACTGAGTTGAATAAAGTCAAGATCTCAGCAACTCCTAAACGAGGGGGTAAAAAAAGTACGATCAGTTGGTGGCTTTCAATTTGTTTTTATTAAATCAAAAAAAAAAAAAAAATACCAAATCCTTTGCACTTACCTTATGAGTCTTCCTTTCAAATTTTAGACAGATCGGTTAAAATAGAGACGAGAAAACCCAAAATAGCTGAGGATAGGTCAGATGAAATTCCACCACCAACGCAAACAGAAATTCGCCATTTGATTATCTTCAGATTTTGGCGTAATCTACAGCCAATAAAAATATACAGTCAATGCCAAATTGCATATGGAACTATTGCTCCGTCTTAAAAGATCATTTCTAGATGGTTCCGAAGATTCCAGATCGTATATTTTTCCGTAGAAGGCGAGCACCGAGAAGGTCGACCAAAATCTTTCACCGCTGACGTCACTGTAGCTCTGGTGAATTTCAAAATTGATGAAGACCCACGATTGACAGTATTACAAATTAATAGAGCTTTAATGCCACGGCTGTAATCATCTGGGATGCACGAAGAAATCTGCTCGATGGGCACCACGAATTTTAAAAAAGACCCAAAAAGAGGCTCGAGTGTATTTTGCCCAATTTTTCCTAAACAAATTCGAAAATGGTCAGTCTAGTAACTTTAGTAAAGTCGTTACTGGTAACGAATCTTGGTTCTATAACTAGGATTCAGAAACCAAACAGCAGTCCATGGTATGGAGGCCTACTTCTGGGCAAACCCACACGTAAAATCTAAGCAACAAAAATCAGCAGCAAAAGTAATGATGTTTACTTCGCCCGATCTAAAATCGTAGCTGCTATTCCACCGAAAAAAGGTCGGACGATAAGTGCAAAACGGTACACCGAAGAGTGCCTACCAAAATTTATCAAAAATTTATTAGAAAACAGGAAGAAGGAGGATTTGCGGGCCTACTTTTTATTGCGATCTCTGATATCGAAGAAATACAGCACCATATTCTCTGGATATACCTTGTGATTTTTGGTTATTTCTAGAAATTAAAAGACATATTAAAGGAAAGGTTTTTAATAGCAACAACGAAATAATTAAAGCTGAACTTAATAACCTTAAAAAGCAAGATTTTGAAGACTGTTTTCAGAAATGGATCTATAGGCATTGAAATCAACGGCGATTATATAGAGAAGATAAAAAAGGACAAAGATAACGAATAAATACAAAAAAAGTTTTTTTGCTGGTCAACTTTCCGAACTTTCGTTAATCATTTAATCCTCTCGTATAAAAGTTCTGAGTCTCCAAAAATTAGTCATTTAAAGTCTTTTTTCGTTATTAATTTTTTGGTTCTTGATTAATTAATTAATCCATTCTCTGTGGAGCTTAAAACACCCTTTCCAAAACTTTCAAACCTAAATTCAAACAAAGACTTGCTGGTCAATTTGTTTATAATATTTGATATAATATTTAAGAGCTGCTCAATTCTCAAAAATGAGTGATACAAAATTTCGCTTATCGATTCAATCATCGATCGGTTTTATTTCCAAAACCTCCACTGCTAAAATCGAATAAAATCATTATGAAGAAAATGACTATAGCTGCATTCGACGCTTCTGTTGTAGTCGAAATTTTTGTTCGATTTGTAGAATGAAATTCTAAGAAAAAACATCCAACCCAGTTCGCTATAGGACATAACTACTCGAGTGGTTGCTCGTCCGGTGCGTTCAAGGGAAAATATTTCCGCAATTGCTCAAAGGGTGACTTAATGACCATCAGCATCAAGATATAGGTAAGATCTAGATACGAAGGCTTAAACATTTCAATCGACTGATCTCCAATGAAATTTCGCTTCGATCAATGAGCTGAAGATTGCTTAGCAGGAGATGAGCATTTTTGCTGAAGTATCATCTTTTTGATTACGATAATTTTATATCTCAGCGTTAAATGATTACGTAACAAGTAAAACTGCAAAGCTTTGGGTTCGGAAAACCAACATGATGCGGCATGTCAACCGGCGTCGTCTTTGGATCACTTTACATTGAAAACGAGGAAGGAGCTGCCGTTACTGCCAATGTCAATCGTTACTACGCTATGCTCAAAGATTATTTGTTTCTAATTTTTGGTGATAACATGGACATTATGTAGTCAAAAATTTTATAGTTAATAAAACAATTTTTACTTTTTGGAAAATTCATAAAAAGTTTTGAATTTATGGTAAAGTATTTAAATTTCCTTCTTCTCTCTCTTCAAAGCTTTTCTTCACAAATACTAGTTTCTAATTGTGACTGTCTTTCAAAATGAATTCGAAGTTGGAGTCCAAAAATTTAAATATGTGAAGTACTAGCGCACCCTGCCCCAATATTTTGTGGCTTTTTTTAAATTTTGTTAATATAAAAATTTTCATTATAAATAAGAATAAGATGAAATGATGTAGTTGATTCAAAAAATTAAACTTCTTATTGTATTGGCGGCCGCAATAGCTGAGTGGATACCTTCGTACAACAATTCAACAAAATTGACCCAGAAAAATATTTCTCACCGTAAGATCGGACTCAGGAATTGAATTTCAAGTACTTCGAAAAATGAGCTAGATTTTTCAACTTCTTGGAAGTCGGAAGTTTAAATAAAGTAAGTCAAAAATAAATAAGATTTTTTGGGAAAAATCATATTCTCGTCCCTTTTGATTTCGGAAAAGAGTTAAATTTATTTCATAGAAAAGTTCTTGTGGCACCTATGATCAATTTAAATCAAAAATTGCCATATCCGCCTAGCTGTTCTCAATTAATGAATTATTTATATTTTTCTGAAGGGAGACAAAAATTTCAAAAAATATCCAATTTTCACAAAAACAATATCCTGTAATTTCGGAAATTATAGGCAACTATGTATCACGCATACATATAATTTTTTTTATACACATACGTATATACCATACATAGACCCGCAAGTTTTATATTCCAGTCTTATTTGCATTTTGAGCAATATCTGAAATCTGAAATATTTCCAAAAAACAAAATCATTCCATTTAGACATATTATCCAAAAATTTAACAAGCCTAAACTATGAACATGTAATTTTTTCTAAATATATTTGTCTGACGGGAGAAACAGTTTGATGTAAAAATAACTATAAATACCTTCTGCTCAAATATAAACGAGACTGACTCAATAAAACAAAAACGGTAAATTATTCTTCAATATTTATATTACCCCCTTCAAAATAGTCACCATTAGAGGCGATACACATATGCCACCTTTTTTTCCAATCTTCATAACACTTCTGGTAGGCCGCTTTAGGTATGGCTTTCAGTTCCTTCTTCGAATTCTCTTTTATGACTTCAATCGACTGAAAATGCTTTCCACGAAGCGGCAATTTGAGTTTAGGGAAAAGAAAAAAGTCACACGGTGCCATGTCGGGTGAATACGGTGCTTGCGGAACAATATTTACGTTGTTTTTGGTCAAATAATCGCGTACAAGACGAGACGTATGAGCAACAATTTTGGAGCAAGTCGAGCAGACACACGTCTCATGCCCAAAACATCGTGAATAATGCTATGAGCGGATCCATTTGATATGTGGAGCTCACTAGCTATCTCTCTTTCAGTCACACGACGATTTTCCAAAACAATTTTCTTTACTTTTTCGACGTTTTCTTCGTTTATTGACGTTGCTGGACGAAGATCATGTACGGCCGTCCTTGAACGACTTATACCAATCAAAAATACGTGCACGTGATAGGCAAGACTCCCCATATGCCTTCTGCAACATTTTCATTGCGTCCGTCGCACTTATTCCATTGGAATAACAAAATTTCAAACAAACTCTTTGCTCAACGTTAATTTCCATAGTAAAATTCGAAAAACACACTCGAGGTTGACTTGTTTATAGTGCCGTAAAAAAAAAACCTATGTGACAGATCGCGCTCAAATTTGAAATATAAACATATAATAGTCCTGGCAACCTAAGCAAAAAAATAGTATAGCCATATGTCTTGTCCTTGTCGAGTTATGGATAAAGCCTCCGTTTATATTTGAGCAGAAGGTATGATATTCGAACAGCTCGATCTCTGGTCCAGATCCCAAAGAGAAGAGCGGTCTTTCTGTTGATCTATACAAAAAACCATCGATGTATCGAAAATTAAGTGGCCCAGATGCCGGAGAGTTCCTGCGAATCTTTGTAAAAAACCGCCTATGTTCCAAATTTCAAGAAACTCGAACCATAAATAATATTTTTCGAATAGGTCAGTCCCTGATCCACTTTCCGAGCCAAGTTTTTCGTACAACCCTCTCTAGGATCCATAAATACGAATTGACGAATTTCCTGTATAATATGCTGAGTAGTTTCGAAGATCACTGGAAAAAAACATACAAAGAAACGCTTTCATATACTATTATGTAATATACTAGTGTAGGTTTAAAATAAAAGGATGATATAAAATACCGTAAAAAATGGAAAATAGCTTCCTGCTGAAGGGTGAAACAATTAGTATTGCCTAACTTTTAAATTAATAATAATATCTTTAAATTGGCGTTATTTTTGAAGAGATATATTTACAAACAATTTGCTTAAATCTTTGTAAGTTTCTTTTCATATCAAGCTACCCTTCTACTACCCTTCTGCTTTACATGAATACCTAGTAATTCGAAAATTCCAACATCTTCTTCGAAACAACACCTTCGCCTGCATTTTCCGTTCATTTTTCATTTCTGGCACTAATCTAGCAGAGATTAATTGTGCAGAAGTGGTATATTGGACGTCTCACCAAACACTTCCTTACGCATATACCACATATACATATACTCGTAAGTATGCATGTACAGAAGTGTATACATACAATACAAAATAAATATATTTAACTGTAAGATAACTTTCGTAATTGAAATACTAGCAAAGGCAATGAAAGCTACAATAAAATAAATTAAAAGTAACAACAATTAAACAAGCACTTGTGAAGTGAGTGAAGAACATACATACACGCACATACTAAAGAATAACAACAATAATTGCAAAAACAGCACAATACTGCAACAGAGCAGCAGAGCAGCAGAGCAACATTGATCCCAAAAGTAAATTCTACAAGTCAACACACCTGGCAATCAACCTAAGTCCCACCCAAGGGGCGGCAATCGAATTCCAACCGATAGAGAAGACAAACTAACTACCAATGAAGCAGGTAAATCAAGTTACAAATTCAATTATCCTGACTGACTATACATATACATACATACATACATACACGTATGCATCACTTCGGTGTTGAGAGATGCAAAAAGTCAGAAAAAAATAATAATAAAGAAAATTGTGAAAATCTGAGAAAAAAGGAGAAAATAAACAAATAAAATAGCTGAAAAATACTACAAATATGTGAAGTAAGTGAGAACATGATTGCAAAATAAGGATAAAATTGTATCACACAATCTACATAGCTTTTGGAAAATAAGAACGAAAAGAAAACTAAGTACCATATATAGGTAAGTAGAGAGTGCATATGCATAGTGATATTTGCAGGCAAAATAAAGGAGTGAAGTGAAAGTAAAATGATAACAAAATAGAGTTTCTTATTTCGGGATGTGAAGAAGCAATATTGTTAGCTAACTAATAGTAGAAACAAGCATGTATATGCCTTCTCTCAATATTGTGAGAGTATATGCTTCTGCGAGGGGACTAACAAAAGTTCTCTTAGTTGAACAGAAATAACGTTTGGAATCTTTGGAACTACTTAGAAATAGTCTTTGAAGACGGTGCAATTGTTCCATAAGCAATTTGGCATTTACAGAATATTTGTATTGGCTGTAAATTACACAGAAACCAAAAGAGAACCACATGGTTTGCGTTGGTGGTGAAATTTCGTCTGACTTAGTCTCAGCTATCTTGCGTTTTCTCGTCTCCATTTCAGCCGATCATTCTAAAATTTGAAAGGTAGACCAATAAAGTATTTGCAAAGGATTTGGTATTTTTAGCTTTAACAAAAAAAAAATTCTAAGTCACGAATTGATCGAATTTTTGTTAATCTCTTCGCATACATACATACATTCATCACTGAACAAATCGATATTTATGGAAATCAAAAAAGTAAAAACAAACGGAAAGAAGTAAAATAAAAAAATATAGAATTGAAACAGATAAGCTAATTATAATTGAAATTTGTATGCCTCAGAAGGGCATATTTAGAGCAAATATACGTGTATAAACGTTTTGCAATTACTTTGAAATTTCAAGGATCAGATTTGCAAGCGTCTGACTTACTAAAAAAAAATTATTTAAGGGGTTACATACGTCCAGCAGCACCAAAAATGCGCTAAAACAAAAACTGTTTTCAGAAGGGATAACAATAGAAATAAATATAAACAAATTTTATACAATGTTTATTGGTACTTAAAGTTTATAAAAAAATGTATTTCAATTTTTCTTTACAAAAATTAGTACATAAAATATCACGTGACCCAAAGTACAATGAAAAAAAAGTTGCTCCACGGTCTGCATCATTTATCCTTGGAATGTTGATGGATCTGTAAAAATAAAAGAAATTCTTGTAAAATGAAGTTGTAGTTATAGTCTGTCGAGCCGAATTTTTTAATTTCGAAAAATTTTCCAATTTACGGAATTTAGAAAAAAAGTATGCGTTTTACGTCATAAATGTCACACTTTAATTATGTTCATAAAATTTTTTAATAAAAATATCGAAAATACGGCTCGACAGACTATAGAGAAAACATTTTGGAATATTTAAAAAAAAATCGCATCAAAAAATGTTAAAAACTGTATGAGTTATCATGCAGACCGTGCCGGGAAAAGTAGTTTCGAGAAAAACGCGTTTAAACTTTCATGTGCATTTCGCTCGGACAGCTACCTGTGTGCATTAAACTCTCGTCGGGCGGTCTGATTTTCTACCATAACTTTGTATCTATGGGGAATTTTGACAATCGACTTTCACAGAAATACGCCTAAAACTATAAAGAATAATAACCTATAAAAAAAAATCGATTTTTTGAAAATTCTGGACGTATGTAACCCCTTGAGAAATAATGAGCCACTTGCTAAAATCGAAATAAATCGAAAAAAATTGCATAGAAAGGAAAAATAAAATCTTAAAATCGGCCAGTAAAAAGTTTTGTATTTTAAATTCTGCAACAAAGTTTTCAGTGATTTTTCCCTGGCCTCAAAAATAAAAACATACTATTCTCATTTCAGAATCTTTCTTTATTTGAGTAAAATTGTCAATTTTTCAGTACACCATTTTTAGGCATGATTGAAACAATTTTTTTTATTTTTTTTCTAAATTTCTATAACCAATATATTCAGTTTTTCACCCTTTGCATAAATAAAATTAAAATTAAAGATGAAAGTTCTGTGAAAAAGTCAAATGCTCGAAAAAGCTAGAATTGCTCGAGCTCAAGCTCATTCATTCATTCATTTTTGCCGTTTGGTGCCAATTGGAAATACCAAGTACAGTCAGGTTTATATTTATCTGGTATTTCTAAAAGAGGGAGGTCTTCCTCGCTCTCTGCTTTCACTGGCAAATACTATAGCTGGAGTATTCTTATCCATACCGACCTCATGACCTAACCAGCGTAGCCGCTGTTTCTTGATTCCCTGAACTCTGTCAACGTCGACGTATATCTCGTAAAGATTCTCGTTCCTATAGCTACGGTATTTGCTATAACCAGCTCGTAGAGGGGTGTCCATAAATCTTACGTAAACCCTTTTTCTCTAAAACTCCTAACGCCGACTCATCAAATGTTGACATCGTGCATGCCTTCGCACCTAACGCAGGACGGGAACGATGAGAGACTTGTAGAGTTTGGTTTTCCTTCATCGAGAGACCACTTTATCAATAGCCTACTTAGTACAAAATAGCACCTGCTAGCTGACATTGTTGTTGGTGTTAATACTGGTTCCAAAATAGACGAATTTATCTAATACTTCAAAGTTATGACTGTCAATAGTGACATGGGAACCAAGTCGCGAATGCGATGACCCTTTCTTTGATGACAGGCGATATTTCGTCTTGCCTTCGCTCGCTACTATACTCATAGCCCTCGCAGCTCTGCAGCTCGTATTATTTTCCCCAGCATTAAATTAAAAAAGTCACACGATAAGGAAACACCTTGTCTGAAACCTAGTTTGGTATCGAACGGCTCGAAAATGTTCTTGCCAATTTTGACGGTGATTTTGGAGTTTCTTAATGGCCATACTTTCATCCGACCATACTTCCCGCTTAGGAACCAGGATTTTCACCCTTGCCTCTCCTCAAATTTTTGGTATGCGTCTTGATGTTTTCCAATAAATGGAGGGATCAAAGTTGTCTTCGAACCGCCTATCGATTTTTGTTTATGGCAGAAATATACTCGGAGAGCTTGACATTCCCAGCCAAGGGGCGACCGCAATTAGAAAAATTAATTTTGATTATTGACTTTCAGGCTCCTTAGCGGAACTTAATTTGAATTTTTTATGTCGCTAATATAAATAAAATTTTATTTATGGCTTAGCTAAATATTGGTAATGCGTTGGCAATACTGTTTTTATGGGGGAATCTCCGAAATAAGGGAATTGCACGAGGTGTCAATTGCGAGTTTTGAAGCATTGTTTAAAGACATAGTAGCATGCAAATTTGATTTAAAAGTGTTGCTTTGAGATTCTGAGGAACAGATTCAGCTCTGAACACCCTGAAAATGTTTGTTAGGGTTTTTAGTAACAAAGGGACTCGTTATCTTATCTTCTCAGGAACTAACCTAAGCATCTCAGATTAAATTGTTTTCATCGGGAAAAAGTGATTCAGCTAACATTATTGGAGAACTAACACCGAGCGACAAAAATTAAGAGAGCCACAGAATTTTTATAAAAATCTGATCCACTGAATTCACTATAAACTGAAGCGGAGTTAAGTGAAAAACTGTAAAATATCTTAAGGTGAAACTCAATGAAGGAAGGTTTTAGTTTATATCTAGCATATCGCCTAGTGAAAAAGAAAAGAAAAACTTTTCGTCAAAAT
The DNA here is from genome assembly GCA_037013455.1 of Ceratitis rosa. Lineage (NCBI taxonomy): Eukaryota > Metazoa > Arthropoda > Insecta > Diptera > Tephritidae > Ceratitis > Ceratitis rosa. Next base: position 14,388,055 of record JAWMAG010000006.1, read on the forward strand.
CTTGTCTAAAAAGAAAAGGTCACAGATTACCGAAGAAAAGGATTATGTTGTTGAAGAGATCAAATGCAGAAAGTTCATTATCAGAAACTAAAAACTTAAGCAGACATATGTAACATCGCTTGTATTTAATTTTAAATTATTTATTCCATTACTCAAATTTGTGTAATAAAAATTTTGTGTAAATTAATGTATATTTACTTAATATAATAAACTTTGGATAACTAGTTGACTTTAAGAATATTAATCTTGCTAAATATAGCAAATTGTTTTGTTTTTTTTTTTTGTATAATGTTTTATTGAATCTTTCCTTTTTGGAAACTAACAATAATTTTGAAAATCTTAAAGCTAATTCTTATTCCTAGAACAAGTTAATCATTACCACTGTATAGATTAACAAAGTAAGCAAAGTACAATAAATTACGAATATAACTTAGATTTATCAAAGAATGTGTTTATATAGATATCATTAGGTATACCAAACACTCATAACAAAAGACATATCTTAAAGGATAATTTGAAGTAAATTATAATATCATGAAGGATATATGCGGAGCGCAACTCCGATGTAGAATAATTGGATGCGGCAGAGCCCTTAGTCACAGTTAAAACGTAAATCCTTTCTCTTTAATAGCTTAGGGTAGTTCTGCTGTAATAATTTTTTAGCTAGAAAGTTTGGGTGGTTAGATAACCTTAATGAGTAATTTTTAAGCAGTTTCTCTATTTTCTCGGTGACGGTTTTAATCCCGAGATCTTTGTGTATTGCGGAGTTTTTTACATACCAAGGGGCAAATTGTAATTATTAATTTTAAATGCTAAAAACCAACGGCAAATAAAAAAATTATTTATTTATTATTTTGAAAGTTCTGTAAATCACTGTTTACGTGAAGAATTATTTTGAGTCAAAAGTGAGGGAAGTTTCGTTATGTTATTTAATACTTTGTTACTTAATGCTTTCTTGGTATAAAAAGAATAAAAGCTGCAAGCGAATGCCGGACCCTGGAGTGAATTTTTTTTATTTCGTTCCCGAAATTGTGATGTCAAAGATGCACAATGTTCTAGCGCCCATCCACAAATTACTGCACAGCTTGAGTTGATGGCAAAAAAGGTTATGCTGCAAACTGGCGAACGACGCATTTTGTGCTCAACTGTAATGAAAAAAACCTCAAGAATTCTTGTAGAAATAGTGCAGTAAACAAGGACAGTATAAACACGACATTATTCTTATTTACATAATTAGTATAAATTATAAAAGCAACACTCTGATTGTGGAGAAAATAGAACGGACTAAAAATGGTGAAACCAGAGGCTAGAGGGAAAAATGAGAACGACGGAGTTAACACGTAACATAAACAGACTCGGAGGTATTCGCTATAGAAAGGCCCTAAATTCATCAGAAAACTTTGATACATCCGCCATATTGCCGGAACCTTGTCCATCTCATAGCATTGGATTTTTAAATTATTAGCCATTCCGGTATTTCAATGATGATTGATTTTCCCAATATGCCTCAGAAACTGTTACTCAATAATTTGGTTCTTACATAATATATATTCAGTTGAACTTTACCTGTCGAGCCAAATCAGATTCCAACTGTTTTGCCATTCCCAACGTGTTCTCAAATACATGAGGAGCACTAAGTGTATAATTTAAAAACAAAAAAATAGAAGGGTTCTAAAAGAAAAAGTTAATCTTGCAACTTCACAAATTTCTAACTATCTTCATTAATATAATGAACATACTGTCCTTTGCGACAGTAAGTTCATTTCGATGCCTTGTGCGAGTGCATATATTTGTGTGTGTGTATGTTCACATAATCGCCTCCAACGCAACTCACATCAGCTTGACACAACTTAAGTCAACTCGGCTTGCCTCGTTTAGAGCTCATTTTTAATTTCCACGTTGACAGCACGTACGCTTAATTAAAAATGTGTGTGCTCGGTGGCCAT
>JAWMAG010000006.1:14395000-14472500 GCA_037013455.1 Ceratitis rosa
AAGAGTCTCTACGAGAGAGGCATAATGTAACCTCAAAATAGTAGAGAGTTATTGAGAAAAGCGATGCATACTTCACATAATCAGGTAAATTTAGTAAAGCCTTCATTTTCATGCAAAAACGTTTCATTTCATTTACCTAATTTTCAGAGTTTTTAAATTTAATATTTTTCGGATTAACTGCAATTTTTCAAAGAGTGTTTAAGTAGTTATTTTTTTAAATTTCTCACCACCTAAAGTGTCCCAAAACAAGCATTTCTTTCTATACGTTATAAACAATCTTTTTTGTCTGTAACAAGAAAGCAAGTGTCGCCTGTAAAGCTAGTACCCCAGCACTGATCAACATTTTTACAAAACGATAGCAACAAGATACGAAGCAAAAGTATTGTAAATGTCTTGCAATTTAAAACTATTTTCAGATATGAATATATGTAAAAGAAAAAGAGAACAGTCAGTAGGCATAGGGATAAAAATGTTAGCAAAGACAAAACCTAAAGTAGAAAGAGGATAAGCTCTTAAAAGCTTCTCATAACAATTATACAGAAAGCAAGTGTGATCAGTGTAGCATGAGCTAAACAAACATATATAAACGAAAAAATTTGAAAATTATACACTTTTTTAATTAAAAAGGTGCCCGCAAATCTTCAAAGTGGTTCCTGAGCTTTTGAAGCAGTTGAATTTTTAGGTATGAAAATAGAGTACAATACTTTTAATATAAGTGTTAAAAGAAACATTACAAAGAAAAATAGAGACAAAAAAGCGGGTTACGCACACTTTTTGGCACAGTTTTGAAGAAAGACACATACGCGAACTTACAAATATAAATACAAACCCAAAATTGCTTGAAAGAAACCCAAAGAAAGTAGAGTTACAATAGCATACGGTGTAACACAAACTGTTATACCACTCAAAAGGGAGAAAAAAATATGCAGAATGAGTCAAAGAGAGCGCGATTTTTGATATGAGTGTGTGCAGTTGATGCTGTGTGTACAACGCTACGTATGAGTAACATCGAAAATTAGTTCTCGAGAGAGGATTTCGCAGAGCGTTGATTGTAAATCGAAACCCGAGAGAGTGAGAAACGCGCTTATTCTTAACGCCTCGGAACTGACCTAACATACATTTTGTGCTTATCAAGGGTTTGCTACAATTTCGCAAAGTTGAGAGCGAACATTCCTAGCTCGTTCATTATATTTTGGAAAAATATTCGAATTTTCTCTACGAAATGCAGCACTGTGCTTCACTCAGAGAGTTGGCTTGCATTCCGTAGATGAAAAATAAATGGAAAAAGCAATCTAGTATAAATGAGCTCAACTTTGCCGCTGTGAAGATATGCAATGTCAGTAGATACGTTTCGTTACTCTTATCGAACAGCGGCGGGTCAATTTTACGGCAAAGAACAATGCTTCGCTGCAATTATGACGTAGATATGCAATTTTGATTGGCGATAAGATAAGAAAGGACTTCAATCGGTAGTGCTGAGTCGAATTAGTAACTTTTACGTTAAAAATTGGCTAATCAATAAAAAGTGTGTAGAAAGTAAGACAAATACGAAAACAATTGCATTAAGAGAAAATTTCGTAAATTTGGTAAAAAAAAGTTGACATAATAAAATTGTGTAACGTAAATATCCCCAAGTAAAAATATAAACAAATTCAAAAGCTTCCAAAGAAAAAGTTTCGTTTCTTTTTACGAGTTGAAGAAAATAAAAATAAAAACCAAAATCAAAATTAAAACAAACTAAACTAAAATAAATAAATTACAGTAAAACAGCTCGTAATAAAATTAAAAAAAAACAGTATAAAGTAATATTAAATAAAATAGAATTAATTAAAGTTAAATGAAATAAAAGTAAAACGAAATTAATTAGTAGTAAACAAAATAAAAGAAAAAAACAAAATAAATACAATTATATAAAAACGAAAATATATATATAAAGCAAGTAACATAAAGTAAAATAATACACAATAGGGTAAAATCAAATAAAATAAAATAAAATAAAATAAAGGAAAATAAAGTAGAATAAAATAAAATCAAATAAACTAAAATAAAATGAGATAAAATAAAATAAAATAAAATAAAATAAAATAAAATAAAATAAAATAAAATAAAATAAAATAAAATAAAATAAAATAAAATAAAATAAAATAAAATAAAATAAAATAAAATAAAATAAAATAAAATAAAATAAAATAAAATAAAATAAAATAAAATAAAATAAAATAAAATAAAATAAAATAAAATAAAATAAAATAAAATAAAATAAAATAAAATAAAATAAAATAAAATAAAATAAAATAAAATAAAATAAAATAAAATAAAATAAAATAAAATAAAATAAAATAAAATAAAATAAAATAAAATAAAATAAAATAAAATAAAATAAAATAAAATAAAATAAAATAAAATAAAATAAAATAAAATAAAATAAAATAAAATAAAATAAAATAAAATAAAATAAAATAAAATAAAATAAAATAAAATAAAATAAAATAAAATAAAATAAAATAAAATAAAATAAAATAAAATAAAATAAAATAAAATAAAATAAAATAAAATAAAATAAAATAAAATAAAATAAAATAAAATAAATTGAAATCAAATAAAATCAAATCAGTTAAAATAAAATAAAATAAAATAAAATGAAATAATACAAAATAAAATAATATAAATTAAATAATATAAACTTTATGAACATAAAATATAATAGAATAAAATAAAATGAAATAAAATAAAATAAAAAACAAAAAAATTAATAGCATAAAAGAAATAAATTAAAACCAAAAAACGGAATAAAATAAAATTAAATATAATAAATTTAAAAAAATAAAATATAATTAAATAAAATAAACTTAAAAAAATAAAATAAATAATAAAATAAAATAAATAAAATAATATAAATAAAATAAAATGAAACAAATAGTAATCAAAAAAAATAAAATATGGAAATAATAATAAAACTAATTAAAATAACAAAGCATAAAATTATCAAAAGAATTGTATGAAGTAAAATAATAGTATTTGCCTTAAATACGATATATTAAATAAAGACAAATTTTGATTTTACAATTAAGTATATGGAGCGAAATGAATTTTAAAAACTAATATGGAATATATCTAAGAGGAGTCTTCCAACATTTTGAGATGTTTTAAGGTGAGTAAAATTTGTGAATACCCTAAAATTATTAATATTGATATCGGTGAATATTTAGTTAGGTGATACACTTTTCCCGAGGAAAATATAAAAATTTTCAAAAGCGGTTACATCTCTGAAAATTTCAAATAATATTTCAGTAAGAAAAAATTACAAGAATAAGTTTTCGTGTTGCCTCAATTTTTACTTAATTATGCCACGACTACCACCTAACCACCTCTATTGTCTCTTATACTACATATTTAACTAATTTTTTAGTCGCACGACTGTTACTACTTTTATACCAACCAACTGTATTTTACGCCATATTTCGACTGGAAATGTGTAAATTACTGTAGCAAAAGTCAAAGTGAATGAGCAATGTATGCTGACTGCGACTGTCGTGCTGGTGTTGGTGTCGGTGATTCTATTTCGCCTTCAGGTTATAATTTCGCATATTGCATACACAAACGCACACATATATGTATATGCTCGCTTATTATCCTATTGCCTTTGCGTGCATTCTTCACCAGCATCATCAGCTGAGTCGCACTCAGACATATGGTATATATCCATGTTCGAGTACATATGTAGCTACCTTATGTATTTGATTTCATTTATGCCGGTTTTGCTGTTGCCGCCTCTGTCGCTGCTGTTGCTGCCGTACGGAGCCGCAATGCGGATGGTTTGAAATTCATACTATCTAGCATACATAAATCTGTATAAACATACGTATTTAGTAGTATATCGTACAATATGAATGTATGTACATCTACTACTTTGGCAAATTTTATATGCGCTGACGTAGTGCTACGTGCTTCATTTTCATGCTATTCCCTCATTTCACAGCAGTAATTGCAGCTTTTTTTTCGCCATTTCGTTAGTTTTTGTGCTTTCTTCGCTTTTATAAGCTCAAATATAACTGACATGAATTTTTTCTGCAATTAAAAAAGTTGAAGCAAAAATAAATTGTGCTTTAAAGAGAGGTGTTTTGCTTATTTGAATAAAATATTATATTATTTTTAAATATATATGTATGTATCATATGTTTTTTGTATACATATTTGTAACGTTTTTACTTTAATGTTTCTCTTTACATAAAATTACACTCATATGTACGTATTTGTATGCATTATATAGAAAGTAAATATAATTTTCACACTGTATGCCGCTGCGTATGAGTAATAAATTGGGAAAGTTACTGCATTTGCACTAAATATTATATTTTGCACTTACATGCGGAGTAAATGTATGTATATGCACATATCTACATATACATTTATAAAACCTCATATTTATATAAAAGGAATTTGTTGAGATTTTATTCGTAAGCGCTCGCAGCCTGACGCTAATGAGCAGTATGGCAGTGTAACGACACTGTTAACGAACTGGTATTATGTGAACTTGGTACCGTTTTTTCCTATTTTTAATTAAAGAATAAAGCTTATAAGAATTGGCACCAGATGCTTCACGGAGTGGAAAAAAAATTTATCGAAAATGTCGATAAAATCATGGACATTGTCGAGTCCAACCATCAGGTGAGCACTGTTTCGATTGCCCAAGAGCTAAATATTGCACAAAACAACATTTTGTATCATTTGAATAAGGCTAGATATGCAAAGAAAAAATGAAACCATCCAATTTTATGCCAGAATAATGGATTTCTTTTTACTACACCCAACATAACATAAAATATATGTTATGTATATATTTTTGAATGCAGTTTATTAGAACTCCAGGTATTTCGAAGAGAATTTTTGAGATAAATGATATGATGTTTATTTAAATATAAAAATGATGATACTCCACTAATAATGGAAGACAATATCAGCCATAAAGCCATATCCTTTTTATGAAATTTTTCGTCAAAATTTTGCAAAGTGGCTACTGTATGCTCTCAATAGCTTAACGAGTTTCATTTTTGAGGTCTTGAAACGACGTAGGCTCATTGGTCTAAACCTTATATTTCACATGACCCCAATGGAAGAAGTCGCAAGGTGTAAGATCGATCGCCAATTGCGTTCACCTCTTCGAGAGATAAAAGGACTTAAGACCCAAGTGTTAATGCAAAATTCTATTGAATGCCACTTTCCACAGAACGGCGAGGAATAGACAAACCTTGATTTTCTTCTACACTTTGTTAGAGAAATAATGTTCTTAGTTTAGCAACGTGCACGAATTTTATTCTTCACATCATTAACCTATCTCAACAGCTCCATTTTTTTTAACAATTTCTGTATTGCGGTCCTAGAAGGTGCTTTACAACCACTGAAAAATGTTTCAGTTTTGCAAACCGTTTCTGCCAGCTTCAAAAGTGACATCTAGCGGTATTGCAGGCTATTCAAATAACACCTCTTATTGGAAAACTTTAAACCAATATTCCCTTAAAAATAAACAAAACTTATGATCGTAATATATAACTGAAATGTTGAAGTAAAAAAAAATTTAGGGTTTCTAACTTTTTTCAATATTTCTTTTGGTATAGCGAAACACAGCCTATATAAATACAGGCTGTAGGAAAAATTGAAAACATCGAAGGCTTCTCGGACAGATTAAGTTATCGTTTCAATCTTAAGAAAGCTTCACACTTCACTTGTATCAAGCAAGAAATTTTACAACTAAAACTGTGTAACACAGACTGTTTTAATACAATAAAATTAGTTAAGTCACTCATGATTTGGTTTAGTTTGCATAGGGTAAAATTATTTCAAATTTCTTTACAAAAATACTAGGTCAAGTATTTGGTTCGTTCGTTTTACTAGTGTAACGTGTCGCATCATGTCATACTATACGGCGCTGAAAACATGTTTATTCGCGCTAAAAGTTTGTCTTTGACAGTTTTTCGATTGATTGACTTAGTACGTAGTGAGCGCTCATCAAAGATGGACCCCAGCATAGAGAAAATTCGCTAAATTTTACAATTTTTCTTCGATCAAGGCGAAAAAGCAGCCAAAGTGGCTGAAAAAGTTAATTTAGTTTATGGGCCCGATACTGTAAACGAACGTGTAGCACAAAAGTGGTTTGCTAGGTTCCGTTCCGGTAATTTTGATGTCAAAGATGCACCACGTATCGGGAGGCCTGTCGTCGAAAATTGCGATAAAATAATGGAAATAGTGGACACAGACCATCACGTGAGCACTTATTTAATTGCTGAGGAACTAAAGATAAGCCAGAAAACCTGTTGGAACCATTTGCATAAAAACCGAACGAACTTTTTACTTTACCCAATATAAGCCGTAATGCGCTGACTTTGATGATTTTTACAGCTTTTAAAGTAGGTCTTATTAAAATGTATACTCGAGTGGAAGACAGGGTATATTATTACTTAGAAGTCGTGAGATAAACATTCAATTCAGTGTGATGCTGCATTTCTCTCATTCCATGCTTATTACCACTTGGGGATTCCTGAAAAGCACTGAGAGAAATCTTTTGCTTACATAATTTATAATAATTTGTAACATCTGAAGATATTTTCCGCTCCCACTCCAGGCATGTGGCATGCATGCTGATGTTTTTTCAACAAATGGAAGAACCAACCTCCAAAATGCTGCTGGTTCCTTATGAGGAGCTTTTTTTTACTTCATGTCAGAAACACACTCGAAGGGGTTGACATTCCCTGCCACAGGCCGATCACAATTAGAAAATTTAGCTTAATTTCTTTATTGAAAGACCTTGAAGACTCTGTACATTGATTGCAATATAATTGACGAGAGCACAAATGAACGGATTCGAGAGAATTTTTCGCGTCATCTCTTAAGAATCTACTGGCGTGCGTATTGGGCCTAACTAGTAGGGATGCACGCAGGAATTATATGGCGGTGGTCATGACTGACACACATATTTTATCTCTGTCTAAGCAAAAATACTTATAAGACATTTTGAAGCTTCGTAGTATCGTCCAATAGGGTGCCTACTTCACCTCGATTTGAGCGTTGCTGGCTTCACCAGTACAGCAAGAAATCGTAATATATTTAAATGTTTGGCGTACCGGTTTTAGCCGGTCGAAAATAACTTTTTATTGCGTTCTAACATATAAAAAAAGTTCGATTTTTAATTCTGCCACTTTTCAGCATGACCACATGTAAGATTTTTTTCCAAATGAAGAAACGAAATATGTAAAACTTTGTTTTTAAATAAAAAAAAAATATTGCAAAGAAAATTGACAAAAATACAGCATTTTGGATACTCAGGGGTTTATTTACACACTCGAAGGCACAGTGTTCTGAAAAGTATCCTACAAATGCTTTCACGCATGCCTGCGAATATTTTTCCGCTGCTGAAATGGTACTTGAAAAGTTTGAAAATTGAACTGTAAAACAACAATAGCGAACAAATTCAATTTCCTAAAGATTTATTTCCAAAACACACAAGGATTAATATGACAATTTCAATTTTTCATTATTTTTCCTTTGTTTTTTATTTCATTTAGCGCTGCTATGGGTGAGAACAGGTGAGCGGAAGGCGGCAAATAGAAGTAGCAATTTTAAACCATACACATACACACACATGTACATAGTAGGTATAGAAAAGTTCACTCATGGGGGTGAATACGAGCGCAGCGCCGAAGTACCGTAATGGTAGCCAATGCGACAGATTGACAGACAGACAAAACAGCAGGGGACTGTAAGCAATATCCTGTACGCTTTCGGCGCGCGACGAATAAGAAAAATACTTCAAATTGAAATGAAATTCAATACAGCAGAGGAAAGTAGAATCTAAAATGTAGGAATTTAGATGATATACGTGTATACAAATATTTTTCACTGAAAAACAAAGCAAACACTCAAGTACAAACTTAGGCGAAATTAAAAAAATCACAAAAACTTTTTAAATTTGGAAAATTTTTAAAGCTTGATGTATCAAATATTTCATAGGCGTAAACATGTGCTCAACTGCATATACCTATATATACACATATGTGTATGTATAGAGTTTTTATAAAATTCCCATATACGAGTACTCACTAAGCCCAGCCACGCATTGGTGCGCACACGCACGCTTAAGTGTTAAAACTTTTCCGCTTACAAACTCCAGTTGTTGTATTGCAAGCGAGTGCGGAGCAGTGCTGAAGCTTTGGCGTTTAGCTTAAGTGCTATTTGTAACTGTTTTTGGCAGACATTTCCATTAAAACACCTTTGTCTCAGGTTGCACACGAACAACATTACATACAGACATAACTTATATACGTGTATGAGTCTACTCATATATATTAACATACATACACGTATGTATATAGGAGTATGTGTCTGCATTTCAGCCAAATAAATGACTGTAGCTGTCTACAGAGCCACCACTTCGAACGTTGACGCTGCGCTTGCTACTCTCCACAGGCAGCACGGATTATAGGTATGTGAGCATATAGGCAAAGTAACATGAACAATTTGTATTTTATTGTAAGCGGCAGTAACTTTTAAAATGTCGCTATATGCCAAACTCACATTTAAGTATTATTGCTGGCACAAAGACAGCGCCAAAAGAGCAACCGAAAGGATACTAGCAGCAGAAGCACACGTAAGTGTTGCCAAAAAATCTCGTATGTCTTTTTACAAGAGAAAAAAAATATGTGTATATGTGTGTACAATAGAGAAATGCAGTTTATATACCTTTCTAGAGCTACATACACATACTAAACCACATTTGTTCGGTATTGTGCAGTGGAAAGTTTCATACAATAAAATAAAAAAAATGTATTATTTCGTATATTCTCTAGTCACTAAGCCACTGCAATAAGCACTCATATTTGAGTACTCTTCTTATATTTATGCGTTTACGTATATTTATACCGGTGTTTTAAAGACGTAAAGCTTAGCAGTGCGAGAAAAGCCGCGAATCTGAAGCTGTTTTCCTTTATAAATTGCTCCAACTGTGCCTCTCACCTACTGATACCGGGAAATGAGCTTTCAAGAATACAAAAAGTTGCGTGTGTGTATATATATAATATATCTTCAGATTTACGGATCTTTATATTTGTTAGCAGTTTGTACAAATTTTATTCTCAGCGGTATCTGAGCGTTTTCGTGACTAAAGCTTAAATTTGTTGCTTATGAGTTTTGTAGTTTCTCGGAAAAAATGGTGCCAGAATTTCTGCGCTTACCAGATATATATGGAATACATTTATATGCACATCGACCTCTCATGGTTTGACTAAACTTGGCGATTTTAATAACAGGCAAAGAAAGTGTCTTCGGCGCAAAGGACACTTGTCTTCCGAGTGCTCTAGATTAGCGTACTGTTTAAGCCATAAAGCGCCTGTACTAAATGTCCCTAGCATACTTATAAGAAAAAGGATTTGCTTCCTGTCATTTGATGAACTTATACCTATATGCATATACATGGGTATGCAAAGATCACCCCGAACTGCTTCAAAGGCCAATTGGCTCGATAAATACATTCGAAAATATCAGTTAACCTTTTCATATACCTAAACATTCTCTCACTCCTATCACCCAAGCTTAGACGCGTAGAGACTCCCAAGACCTAAAATCGACTCAGATGACTAACTTGCCGCAACGAAGACAGAGGTAATGCTCAAGAATTCTATGAAAAGTTTTTTTCTGCGACGAACCCAGCGTTAGCCACCTCCCGCCGAAGGACGCTCGCAGAAGATAGCGGTTACACCTGCTCCTTACACTAAACACCTACAGATTTGTTTAACAGCTGCTATAAAATTGCATGGGGAAAAGAAGAGGGAATTTATTTAATTATTTAAAGCACTCAGTAAGTAGGTTTTGATACAGCAAAGCGCGTCAGAGGAATCAATATGTACTAAAATCTTTACAAAAAGATCTAAATTAGTCGTGCATTTAAAAGTTTGTTCTCAATGAAAAGGGCCTAAAGTGTCTAGATGATCTTAAAAGAATGGTAAAGTTAAGCTCACTAAGTAGGAATGGGCTATTAATAACCCATCATCATCATTTTAGCTAAAAATAAAATTCCAAGCATCTTTCTAGGACTATGGAGCGTAGGCATTCGCATTCCTGTTTAAATTTCTTGTCGAAAATAGCAGGAATTACTTTTGTACAGATTCCAATTTATCACTATACAACTGATAGCGCAGGCTTCACACAACTGAACCATATTCAAAATGGGTGTAACAAAAAAGGTAAACAATAATTTGGCAATGTATGGGCCGTAGAATTCCCCAACCCAACGTTTAATAAAGGCTTATTAGCACAAGCATTTTTATGATTTCTAAAATCTAGCTTAGGGTCCATTGTGACACCTAAATCGATAAAGTCAGTAACTTGAAAGACTTGAAGAGCTTGATATCAGGTGCGTACATGAGTATTTTAGAATGAAGAACCACATTTGGAAGGTCATTGATGAATATAACGAAGAGTAAAGGACCAAAATGACTGCCTTGAGGAACATCAGATGTTCCTACTACTTTTTCTTATGATGTACAATATCTAAAAAATACTGAGTTTGTGGAAGGAAGTCTACCCCAGCGTGCTGAAAAGCAGTGAAAGTGCAATAAGCAGAAGGTAAATTAAATCTCTATCTATGACCACGGTTTAGACATTCGCTCACATGACTATGTGAAGGTTCGAATAGCATTTGTTTGCTGTAGAAATATTAAGCAGAGATTTTAAAGCATGACGGCAAAGAACTGACAGGGTGCATGCTTCAGCTTCTTTGAAGAATGGGATCGGATAAGAATGTTAGCCCCATCATTATTGTGAGAGAAATCTATGAGAAAATAGTTGATACATACTATCTTTTCAACTATTTTAAAGCTTCCTTTGATAACACGAAAGAAAGCTTCCCCCTCGCTGCTTTGTTTACTTGTCCAATTTCGATATCCCTGTAATTCTTTTGTAATACCATTATGCAAAATGATGCTGGACTATAGCAGAAACATACCGGAGTTTGGAAAGACTCCTCAGCAGCAAATGAGGCTCCACCGTGTGACTTCTTTAACTTAATGCTTGAGAAACTACCACCAGTTGTAGGGCTAAACATGAAAAGATGTCCATTCTGCTTTGTCTAAACTGCATAAGGAAGGGAAACAGAATAGATATGGTGGTGAACAAGGACAAATCGAAAAAGCTTTTGATTTCAAACAAACAGTCAGCCCACCAGCCCATAGAGACAAAACGAGATTCTCTGGTCACTGCTGAAATCCAAAGCAGAATTACATTAGCCAAGAGATGCAGAGTCAAAGTAACCAAAAAAACAGTCTGCAGTTGTTGATTAAATCCTTCCCTACCTCATCATTGCTGTTCCAGCATTTAGTGAAGAAGCGATGTCGATAATGTGAAAAATTTATGGTACTTTGCGCGAATGCTTTGCTTTCGAAAATAAAATATTTCTACCAGGTTATTCAGCCACTGAAATGTGCTTTCACTATGAAGTTGGCCTTTAAAATTGTGAAAATTAATAAAAGTCACTTCAACTACAGAAAACTGAGTGTGGCTATAACTAATAAATTATTTTGTGTTAGAAAGCAGTAAGATAGGTTCACAGGTGTCTAGTAACTAAATCCATCAAAATAGATTAAAGAGGAAGAAAATTCCTAATTTTTGTTCAGGCAGGAAGGTAGAACCTTCTCATAAGAATATAATAATCCTGGTAAAACAACTGGTGTCGATCTCAAGGAGAAAAATTTAAATTATGAGAATGCTCTTTATAGTGAGGCCAGTCTAATGCAAATAATATCCAAAAATCCATCTTCAATCTAATAGGTAAAAGTATGAGTCAAGAGGTACAGGCTAAGTGAGATTGCAGAAGGAGGATTAAAAAAGCATTAGGCCCCATAGGTTGGAGCTTAAGAACGTTACTCTTTAATTTATATGAAACTACATCTCTTCGCGTTTTTTTTTTGTTATCAAAAATTTTCCATAAACAACTTAAAATGTATTTTATAAAGTAATTGGCTAAAAATTAAGTGTTAAATAAAATTAAATTCGAAACAAACTGATATATATGAAAGATCAGACAAAAAATTTGAGGACCAATTCTCTCACACATACTTACATATATGTATTTATATACCCCGTACCCATACATAAACAATAATATATATATATTTACATAATTGACTCTTTGTAACCACTAAAGCGATTTTCGGCCGAGTTCATCCTCCAATTTGCGGTTTTGCGTCTTCATGTTTTTTCCAAAAAATGGAGGGATCTACACTTTATACTAAGCCGCCTCCTAACGGCTGATGATTGTGGTGAGCTGCCAATTGGTATGATTTCGTCAACCAAATACTGTTATTTAACTTCAACATTCTTCCTGCAGGGTATCTATGACTGTTTTAAAAGTGTAGGCAAAAGCGCTCAGAAAAAGTCTAGGCAATCTATCAAAAAATCCGATTTTTTATTTCCGGACAGCAACAACAACATGGCCAACGCTAGTAGATGGAACAAAGCTGAAGCTGAAAAGCAATGGTGAAAGCCTCAGGCAAAAAAATATTGAAATATGCAAATAAAAGGCAAGCAAAACAAAAAGTAATAAAAAAGGAAAATACAAAGGAAACGTGGGCGCTGCGTGAGTCGTTGTGCGAAAAATAGGCTGGCTGCACAGCTATACTGTAAACAGGTGTACACTTTAGCGTTGGCATGTCTGCCTGTGTGTGAGTATATCTATGCGTCGACAAGTCGCCTCGACTGCTCACGCAACAGAACTCAAGATGTCGCTCTTACCGCCAGCTGCTGCGGTAAAAATAAACACAAAATGAAGACAAAGAAAATTGTATAGAAATGTGGCGACATTTTTTTCCTACCTGTTATACGTACGTACAAACATATGTTTACATATGCGCTGCATTGTGTGCTTTTTTTTGTAAGTGTGCGTGTATGAAAGCAACTGTGTGCTTTTGCAGCGCAACAAAATTTACCAACTCGGCACGTTCCTTCGCTGCTTGGCTTGCGTCTCATTTGTGGCATTTCAACTGCTCACTCCGCAATACTCTCGCACTCATTTTACCGCTCTCAAGTGGCCGTCATAACTGCTTTACGGTTTCAAATTTCAAATAACAAATATTGTCGCTATATCTGTATCTCTATTTATGTATACATATGTATATGTGTGCTCGAATATCTATGTCTGTTTGCTGTCATTTGTTTACCGAAAAACACCACCAACAAGAACAACAAAAAAAAAATGCTATGCTAACGGCTGACGGCTGCTGACAAACATTGACTGACAACACGAACATTGCCTTTAACTGGCTTATATAGAATGTGATTGGCTTTACCTTATATTGGCTTCGACTTTCGTCTTTGGCAGCCGAAAGCAACAGAAAGTGAAGGCAAAATGAAATTTGAAAAAACTAACAGTATTGACGTGTCAATATTGGCCAAGAGCGCATCAAATTTTTGGTTTTATGTTTCTTTGTACATATGTACAAAATCTAATTTTTTTAGCTTATTTTCAAAATGTGATATTTAGTGCGTGATTTCTGGTAATTTATGGATTGAAAAATTATTGCGTAATATTTAATATTAAATATTTCTAATCTGACATGAAGAATTTTGCTTTTGCAGGCAACACAAAACTTTTCATTTCACACGTTTCTATTCTATGTATGATTTCGTATGATGAAAATCATTTAAATAATAAATATGCTCCTAAAATATAGCCCACAATTCTTTCACGCATTTCATGCTGGTACTGATGCTTATTATAAAGAGTTACTATAGTTTAATTTGTTGTTTTTTTTTAATTTATTTGATTTATAATAATAAATAAATCATTATATGAATATTTTTGAAAACTTACAAAATATAACCATTTTTGTTAATATGTGGGGACTTAAAACTTAAGTAAACATCAGAATGACATTACTCTGGAGCATGCCAAATACAACTGGCAGAACTAGAGAACGAGTTGGCGTGTACGATCATTGCGAAACATATTTTAATTGACATGAAATAAAAACTCCTCATGAAAAACTATCAACCGTTCGTTGGCGGCTTAGCATAAACTGTAGGTCCCTCTATTTGTTGGAAAAACATCAAGACTGATCAATAACTGATATATAAACCCTGATTTCTAAACACTGTTTCGACGCTTAAAAGTATTTTGCAATATACGGCCTTGGCCAAAAGTATTAGGCACCCCAATAATTACTAAATTTTTTGTTTTAACAAGTTAAATAACGAAGTTTTATTAGTAAAACAGTGAAAATGAATTAGTGATAATGACATTAATATTTATTAGGTCCACCCTTCGATTTAATAACAGCAGCAATTCTCTTAGGCATGCTGCGTACAAGCTTTGCACATTCGTCCGCACTTATAGCGTACCACTCGTTAATTAAGGCATTCTTTAAGGCAGTTTTTGATGTTATACTGTGTTCCTTAATCTTGCGTCTTAAAATAGCCCACATGTGCTCAATGGGATTAAGGTCTGGAGACTGCGCAGGCCAATCTAACAAAACAATGTTGTTATCTCTAAACCAACGCAGGAGCTGATATTGAACCCCGCCGAAATTAGTATTGCAGAAAATGCGCATTAACGAAGGCAGGAGAAAAGCTTCTACAATAATTCATGTACTTTTGACTGTCCATGCGACCCTCGTAAGCGAACATTTCGCCAACACCATCAGCAGCCATGCAGCCCAAGATCAAAATGCTGCCTCCTCCATGCTTAACAGTGGGTACCACGCAATCTGGATGATATTATTCCCCAACCCGTCGCCTCACGAACGTCCCACCAGGCGTTCCAAATATCTGTAGAAAAGAAAAAATAATGTTTTCATAAGATTTGTACTATTTCTTCAAAATTGCTCTAAGGTAAGAAGCTATGGCTGTTAATACTTTAAGACTATCTTAACTAAGCCTACCTCGAAGTTTGATTCATCAGACCACAGAACATTCGACCAATCTTCTTCGGTGTAATCTTGGTATCGGCGAGCCCATTTCAAACGATTTTTCCTATTCTTTTCTGAGAGCCACGGCTTCTATCGGGCTTTACATCCTTTTAATCCTGCTTCCAGAAGTCTTCTTCTAGCTGTTGAAGCACTAATTGGTTTACTAAAGTCATCCGAAAGGACAGCTGCAAGGGCAATAGAAAATTTTTTTGCGATCCTTGAGAGACTCGCGTATAAGTATTCGGTCTTCTCGTTTACTGGTTAGACGCTTTCTTCCACTTTTTGATTTATTATTGTGGGATTTCGTTTCCACAAATCGCCTGATAGCACATTGGACCGCCCACCACGAACATCTCACCAAATTGGCAATCTCAACCTGAGACTTACCTTCTTCACTTAGAACTTGAATTCTAACTCTATCATCGTAACTAATTTCACTTTTTTTAGGCATTTCGGTAAATATGAACTGTTTTTATACAATAAGATTGGTAAATTTTCATTAAATGTAATTTACACTTTCCCTTTCAAATTTGAAATGCGAAAATATTTTATGAATTTCTTAAAAATTACAATTTTTAGGTTTAGCTTACCCAGAGTGCTATGACTTTTAATATTACACAATTTGTTCGTTTAATCAACAGTAAGACATTTTTTTAAAAAAAAAGTGGTAACTTTGATAGCCACATTTGATTTTAGTGGGGTGCCTAATACTTTTGGCCAAGGCTGTATGTGTTTGCTTAATTGTTACAGAGCCTTCAATACTTTACACCACTTCTGCTAGGAAATTCGTAATCGTAACTAATGGTATTTTAGGCGGAATCTACTTTTTCACCAAATATTGTGTAAATCAAGTCATTTAAAAATAAGTTAAATTTTTTTGAACAGACCCGTCCCAGCACCACTTCTCAGTTCCAAATTTTATGTGAATCAAACGATAAAAATAAATTGTTGAATAGTTCAATCCAGTTCCATACGCTTTCCGGAAAAAAATTCTATTCCACATGCCAATTTAGGCAAAAAGTTACCTGAGATCAGAACGACGAACTGAGCTGTCTATTTATTTATCGGTCCGTCTGTTTGAATTAATACTGGTGCCTCAGTTGTTAAGGTATTTCAAGCAAACACGCTACGCAGATCACTTTTTATACTGTACTGATTATCAGGCGAATTTCCCACTCCAGGTAATATGTAAATAAGCCGATTTATGGCATTTCGGACTTCGAGAAATCTCAAATAATTGGAGAGAGAGCATTACATTCGAAGATCCCTCCTATCTGGGGCGGTCGTTGGTACGGAGGTGTGAGTGGACCTTACGCTTTTGAGAGAGAGAGAGCGGCGTGACTTTCTCTGAAAATTCGGAGCATTATGATCGTTTGATAAAATATAACCTAATGAGAATTGGCCACCGAGATAGTGCGATTTGGCATAGGTGACTTTTGTTTTGTGGTGCTACTCAAATTATTTTGTTTAAGCGGATAAATCCTTAACTCTTGAGCAAGTTGAGGCTGAGATACAGCCCAATATGCAGCAAAAAGTAGTCAAAAATTACATCAGTTTGCAAAAATTCGCGAGGTGGTCATTTAAATGTTGCTGCGCTTCACATGTAATGCCAAAACAAACAAGGAATTTCATAATAAAAATATTTTTTTTTACGTTTATTTTCGAAACCACAAAATGTGTAGTCCGATAAGTGAACTGTGATATGTGAAGTGCTTGAAAACTTTGTCGGACGACTGCTTCACGAGCCCTTAACCGACTAACTATATGAAATAAGTTATTTACTGTACTGTATTTACAGTCCTAAACTGTATTACCTAACCTTAGTAACCTTTTAACTTGCCGCCAAATAGGCTGCTCAAAGAGTTATTGCAATCTCTTTTTAATGTGTCAATTATTATTTTAACTACTAATTCATGTACGAGTACATCATACTTAGCCCTTCGGTATCTAAAAATTTCGATTTTATTAACCAACTACTTGCTCCCATTAGCGATATCGCCCGCTGATTTATGCGTACTCAAAGTCAAATGAGTTTAAATTAAAACGTTAAAAATCTGTCTTGCCGAGGTATACCCACCTGTACACACTTCCGAAACCTTGCTATATGTACACGTGCACTCACATTTGCTGTTAAGGAATTTCGAACTATAATTTCAGCGCACGTATTAACTTTTTAAATTAAAAACTTTGTCACTTACGTTTATCCTTGATTTCACGTTAAAAAAGGAAGAGATAAAATAAAGTTGTCCTTAAGCAAAGTGGAATGAAAGAGGTAACTTTTTGAGTGCAGCTATTGAGGACATACACACATACAGTATATATATTCACACCTTATGCTTACTTACATATACATACATCTTAATTAATCGATTGCACTTAAGTTCGGTCATTAAATAACTACAGTTGCTTAAAAAGAAAACTATATAGCTTATATACCATATATATGCACTAGGTTTTGTATAGAAGAAAAAAAAGAAGGATTTTTAGGATGTTGACTGGAGTACTGATAGTAAAAGTATTAAGGAGAGAGTATTCCTAGTACATAATAGCCATTAATGAGTTTTGAAGCATCTCTCGATTGACAACATATGTTTGCCCAGCGCTAGATATGAGAGCGATAGCACCACACTTTGCCAAAATAAAGGACATCTTTGTATGGAGAATTTTATTAGCTTCGAATAGAATTAGAATAAAATTCTAATTTGAGAACACAGATTTGCAAATACCAAACCAATATTCAAATAATATTGCTATAATAATTTTTTTCGTTTTGTACCTGTTTGACTCACAGCTTGGAACTTTGTTTGTGTAACACAAACAGGCATATAAAAATATAAGTAAAATACTAACTTAATGACAACAAGTTAACAAATTACAACAGAGCCGCGAACGGTGATTCATCAACGCAGGGAAGAACTAAGAACAATATGCACACTTTTATAGCGGAGAGTAAAGATTGATGTACATGTCGTATGAGTAACTTTTTTTTGAAGACACAATTTTACTGGCTTACTGTTTACAGCTACGCAAGTATATATGTGTGGTACATAAAATAAATAATTGCTGCATACAATGCTTAAAAGGGGAACGGAAGAATTAAAAGATTAACTACCGAAAGCAAAGTTTAAGAGATAGCTAAGGAGAGAAACAGAGAATTCATATAATAAAAAATTTGCGATATTATGTTTCGAGACAGAGATAAAGATGCATCAAATTAAGTATTTTAAAAATGTAAAATAAAAGCAAAATAAAAATTGCGAATTTAATACATACATTTTCTGCATGGAGAGGGCGAATGCAATGCGAGTTCAACTCATATACTCAAATGTAGTACTCAATGGAAACCAAGTAAAAAGCACTGCTGACAGTCTAGCGCCAACCATCACACTGTAGTCGTGCGTAAGCTCACCCCGTTACTACACATTTATATATAATACATTACACCCACTCCCTCGCTGTTGCTTCAAACAATTCAAGCGAAAAAATGGCAATGAATACATTTTCATTTATATTACAAAAGTGTTACGTTTTTCCCTTAATTTGAATACGTACTTGCGCTTGTCAAGCGTAAAAGAGAAACGCAAGAGAAGGTGTAGCGGAGACCAATTTCTAGAATGAGCTTACTGTTGTAGCTATAAATCTGCATTTATAAAGGAGAGATACAGTGCAGAGCAGAATAAAATTTTTTATTAAATTTGAGAGAGCAAAAGGAAAAAAAAATTGTTGGAATTTCGAAAAATCAAAGTAATATAAAAAAAATTCATACATATGAAATAATGATTAATGGAAAGTTTTTAAAGTTAAATGGGTTGTCATAATTTTTCAAAAAATATTTATTTATTTTATTCTATTTTAATTTATTTATTTTATTTTATTTTATTTTATTTTATTTTATTTTTATTTATTTTATTTTATTTTATTTTATTTTATTTTATTTTATTTTATTTTATTTTATTTTATTTTATTTTATTTTATTTTATTTTATTTTATTTTATTTTATTTTATTTTATTTTATTTTATTTTATTTTATTTTATTTTATTTTATTTTATTTTATTTTATTTTATTTTATTTTAATTTATTTCAATTTATTTTATTTTATTTTATTTTATTTTATTTTATTTTATTTTATTTTATTTTATTTTATTTTATTTTATTTTATTTTATTTTATTTTATTTTATTTTATTTTATTTTATTTTATTTTATTTTATTTTATTTTATTTTATTTTATTTTATTTTATTTTATTTTATTTTATTTTATTTTATTTTATTTTATTTTATTTTATTTTATTTTATTTTATTTTATTTTATTTTATTTTATTTTATTTTATTTTATTTTATTTTATTTTATTTTATTTTATTTTATTTTATTTTATTTTATTTTATTTTATTTTATTTTATTTCATTTTATTTTATTTTATTTCATTTTATTTTATTTTATTTTATTTTATTTTATTTTATTTTATTTTATTTTATTTTATTTTATTTTATTTTATTTTATTTTATTTTATTTTATTTTATTTTATTTTATTTTATTTTATTTTATTTTATTTTATTTTATTTTATTTTATTTTATTTTATTTTATTTTATTTTATTTTATTTTATTTTATTTTATTTTATTTTATTTTATTTTATTTTATTTTATTTTATTTTATTTTATTTTATTTTATTTTATTTTATTTTATTTTATTTTATTTTATTTTATTTTATTTTATTTTATTTTATTTTATTTTATTTTATTTTATTTTATTTTATTTTATTTTATTTTATTTTATTTTATTTTATTTTATTTTATTTTATTTTATTTTATTTTATTTTATTTTATTTTATTTTATTTTATTTTATTTTATTTTATTTTATTTTATTTTATTTTATTTTATTTTATTTTATTTTATTTTATTTTATTTTATTTTATTTTATTTTATTTTATTTTATTTTATCTTATTTTATTTTATTTTATTTCATTTTATTTTATTTCATTTTACAATAGAATAAATTTATTTTATTGTAATTAAAAATTATTTGAAACATTTTTTATTTCAACAACAATATTAGCAGAATATCAAAACTATATCCACCTGTTAATTAATTTTTCCGCTGTATTTTTATTTAAACTTATTTAAACAATAATTGTGTATTTTTAATTTGAAAAATTTTTCTCGTAATTAACGCAAAAAATTATTAAATATTAAACAAAAATTTCTATTAATATATTTCAAAATAAATTCTGAAAATTGTTTCGAAAAATGCTAAAAAAAAAATATTAAAGAAATTTCAAAATAAATCGAATATACTTTCATATTTTTGCTCCCCAATGTATTTGCATATGTTTGTGTATGCGTATATGTGCAGACACAAGCAATCATTCACTTATTCATATGGACCGCACAGGAGCAGAAATTGAATGAAAAACAAGCACACACACACACAAAATCACATACATGCATAAAAAATTGATGTGGCATGTAAAATTTTTATATACTCTACAAAAGGACCTATGGTATACATGTTCACACATTCATACATTTCTCGAACTTATACTAGCTGTGCCGGACAGGCATTGGGAATAGCCGACCAATACGCTGCGGCGTATTTAAAGGGCAGCTGCAGTATTGAGGGCGTTACAATTGGCACATCTCTGTGAGACATACATACTCACACACACACGCACACACATAAACATACACGAATAAATATATAAAAATCGAAACGACATAGATTCATTCGGTGCTGTGGCGAATTGAAGAATGACCTTGTTCCCACTTACTTGTGCGCTGCTCACACACAAACAAATGCACGTATGAGCACACCTTAGCGTATGTATTCGTGTGCGTGTGTGTATTTAGGTTGCTTACTGGCGCCATCATTGCCAGGATCACTTAAATGAAAGCCCCATTTGCTTCAGCTGTTACTCCTGCATTCACGCAAATTTTATTTTATTTTTTATCGGTATTATTGAATGTAATATCCGTATGTACTACATACGTATATATGGTATGTACTAGCTACATTCACTGTCAGGAATGTGTGAAAAATTATGTACAAAATAAATGCGCGCGAATGAAAAATTTATAAAATATTTAAATAAACACTTCATAAGATATTTGCGGTGGTGAATCTGGCTTGCTGAGGATGGAGTGTGAAGGGAAAGGCAAAACGCATATACATTCAAAAGATAACAAGTGTGGGAGTATTGGGAAAATATTTTTGCATACGTGTATACATTGCTTTTATTTATTTATCTGTGTATATTTAACGGCGGCATGAGTTTGGCTCTTGCGGTTGGTAAATATTGGATGAGTGCATAAGTTCGTGCCCGATTTCAAGTGCAAACTAAAATTGAAATTTTTTGAAGAAAGCGCTTTTATTAATCAATTATGTATTCGCCATCATGTTCGGCAATCCACTCCCAACGTTCAACCAATTTACGGATGCCTGATTCATAGAAATCGCGCGGTTTCTCGTTGAAGAAGGTGTCAAGGTGGTTTTTGACGTCTTCCACATTTTTAAATTTTTTTCCATTCAAATTGTTCTGCAGCGACCGAAACAAATGATAATCAGAAGGTGCAATGTCGGGTGAATATGGGGGATGCGGCATGATTTCCCAATTCATCTCCTTCAGTTTGGCCAGGGTCGGTTTTGCAACATGTGGCCTGGCGTTGTCATGATGGAAAAGAACTCCTTTGCGATTGGCCAAAATCGGACGTTTTTCATCAATTGCTTTCTTCAATTCGACCAATTGCTGACAATACTTGTTGGCAGTGATCTTTCTCCAGCTGGCAAGAGCTCAAAATAGATCACGCCTCGGATATCCCACCAAATGCACAGCAGTACCTTCATCGGATGCAATCCACCTTTCGACATCGGTTCCGCCCCTTCCTGTGCCTGTTTCCATGTTCTTTTGCGTTGAACATTGTTGTACAGGACCCATTTTTCATCACCAGTCACGAGCCGATCCAAAGAAGGTTCATTTTTGATCCGTCGAAGCAAAGAAATTGCTGTTGACATACGGTCCACTTTGTTCTTTTCACTCAACTGATGTGGCTCCCATGTATCGAGCTTCAAAGTGTACCCAACCTTTTTTAAACTACGAAACGCAGTTGATTTGTTGACGTTCAATTCACTGGCAACCTCTTCCGTCGAAATACGTGAGTTATTCGCAACTAAAGTCCTTAGAACATGGTCATCAAGCTCAGAAGGCCGTCCAATGCGAGGTTGATCTTCGAGGTTGAAATCTCCAGAACGAAATTCCGCGAACCATTTCTTTACTGTGCGGAGTGCTGGAGCACGGTCCAAATAAACTTCGCGAATATCTTTAGTTGCAGCGCCCACTGTTTTTCCTTTGCGGAATTCGTATAACATAATATGACGCATATGATCTTTTTCATTGTTCATCTTCCATGCGTCTTTTCACTAAGCAACTCAAATCAAAATGAAGTTATTTTATGCTTGATTTACAGATCGGACTGTCACCTTTCCAGCGATATATAATATGTATATATTTCTTTCACGAGCGCCACTCTCAAACGATTCGTACGGCATCCAGCGGAATCGGGCACGAACTTATGCACTCATCCAATACATATATACTCACATGTGGGCAGTCTTTAAAAAAAAAGTGTAAAGAGTGAGCAGAAAGGTGTTGATGGGAAAAAATGAATAATATCTATAAATAAAAATAAATTGTTAAATATATGGTTGGTTAACAGACAAAAGCCATTTCGCAATACACATTTGGCTATTCTCTGCTAAATTGATGGCTTTGTCGGCAATGAGATGAGGGTGGGGGATATGTGTAGAAAAGATTGCATTTGGGCATCATATGTATGTGTTGAATGATTGTAAATATAAATATAACCCACTTTTAATATTTAAGTCTCAAATGTTAATATAAAAATACAAATATTCAAAGGCAAAAATTAGAAATAAAGTTACTTTTGGATTTCTATTTAAAAAGATTTAGAAAAACTAACCCTGATATTATCTAGAGAGTGGTTTACATTTTGAATTTTTTCTATTCACAGAAAATTTAATTTTAATTTTTTTTCTGCTTGACCCTGAGATAACTTCATAGTCTTAAGTAAAAGCAACTGAGTTTTGAAACAAAAAATTAAATATTTTGAATTTTCTTAAAAACATATATTGGCTCTATTAGAAATACTGTAATAAATGTAGTACCTACTCTCTTAAAACTTAGTATCCACAATATAGCTGACAGCTATTATGTTAGAATGTAGATATATCACTTTTACAAAATTCAATTTATAGTAGGAATTAAAGAGTCCAGTCAAAGTACCACTTAAAATTCCCATGTCTGCCCGCATAAACTATTAATATATTTAAAATACGTACCTGCTTATGACATTATCCATACCAACCGTGTGGTTAGCACTTAAACAGATCAGCATCCAAAAGTATAGAAAATAAATTAATATTCCTAAATGCAGCTGATTCAATCATCAATCAAGATTAGGTCAAGTTAAACTGGCTGATCCATCCGGTCTCATATAAACAACATTATTTTCATAGTTTTGCCAGATACACTACATACGACCAAGCTGTGTCTCCAGTGTGAAGAAAACTGTTGTTCATTTCGCGCACTTAACTAGTCATTCTGGCCCGTTGACCATTGCCGATTGAAGATCCTATAGCCTTTCTGCGTCAAATAAACCTAGCCTTTGTCCACCGAATGTCGCACATTCACAGATTATGTTCTCCACTATCTTCACTTGTTGTTCTCAATCATACCTTATACTAAAAGCCACGCCAAAAGTCAAAGTCCGGTTTACAGTCCTGCCAGGCCTCTCTACCGCATAGTTTTGTACATAGTTTTCGCTAGTCTGCAACCCATGGCTCGTTCTCAGAGCCTATTCGCCTAACGGAGTAAGATTACTTTTTGCATTTGATTTATTTCTTCGAGTGGAGCTGGTCCCTTATTATGTCCTGCCTTAAAAGGACAACCTCCTTAGCTAGTTCATCAGCTTACTAATTGCGTACAATGCGCATGAGACCTTGCAGTCTGTAATATAAATGTTTTTTTTTTTCAGATAGTGTTTTTTATCGCCTCAAGCGACTTCATGCTGTATGAAATTAAGGACACACTTAAATGCACCATGCAGTAGTTCTACTGTCATTGTTAAGGTAAAGTGACTTAAGTGACTTTCTTTTATCTAGTTGGGCGCAGTAAACTGAAGCCCCATTCCTTCATTCATTTTAAAATCAGCTGTAAAAATATAAAAAGCTTTATCTGCTTACTTCAGACCTTAGCTCCATCTATTCACCTCTATTGTAGCTGACAACTATATATACACGTATATATAATTGGCGCTTTGTAACCGCTGAAGCGATTTTTCGGCCGAGCTCCTCCTCCTGACAAGCTGACAACTGCTTCCCAAAATTTAAGCTTTGGATTTCGTAGTATAATCGTACAATAAGAGGTAAGCGTGTAACCTAGCATTAGTTAGAATATTCCATTTTTAGCATCTAGATTTGCTGGTGGAATAACCAAAATCTAATGTAGCGCTGCAGGTGGTGTTGTTTTGAGTGCCCCGGTGATGCTGATCATTGAGAGTCTGAAGACCATTTCCAAGATATTCAGATATCTTATCTTGTCCATACCCCTGCTCATATCACCGATCAAATTTAATAAATGATTATGTCAAAATTTCCAGTATGAATTCACCTCCCTCATTTTACTCGGTTTTGTGTGATTTTTATCAGTTCTTTAAAATATTTAAATCAACCAAATAAAAAATATATTATAGTTTTGAAGCAATTTAAAGGCGATTATGTAGACAATGAATTTTTATTATTAGAAATTAGCGATTCAGAAGATTGATTTTTTTAATTTATTTTCTCACAAATTTCTACAAAAATCTTATTGAATAACTCTAGCTATGTATAAAGTTTTGCTTATATATATATTCTATATAAGGTCCGCAATGAACAGATGAGGTTTTCTACCTTTCACTCACGCGGGCCTCCCTGCATATCCTGCATATGTCACTGCTGGTAGCGCTTTTCTGCTCACGTGTGATGTCAGCTGGTCTGGCAGTCACTTCGAGACCGCGTGAGGTAAAAGTGAATGTTTTTTCTTTCACTGCTTTTATACATAATCTTCTTCGGTCTTGCAGGTCGGTAAGGAATTCCGATTTACCCTGAGCCATTTTTTAGTTTTCTTGGAAATGTCGTAATACATAGTTTTCGGCGTCGCCTGCAATGTCCTTGTGGCCTGGAACCTAAATACTTGCTGTTGTTTCCCTGGCGCTATTTTTTCCACTGCATCTCTGCTTCTAAAGGCATTTACTGATGTACGACGTTGTGAGATTATTTCTTTCCTTTCCACCAGGATAACAAAGAATATATACACGTATGTTGTGGTTTTTTTTTCATATGATGGTGACAGGGATGGTAGCTATCTCAGCAGCTTTTCTTGCCGTGAAGACCTTTGCCTGGATAATACTATGGCCAGATATTTCTAATTTCAGCGTGCAGATGTTCCAAGTTCCGCCCCGCTCTTATCAGAAAATTAACCCTTTTGTGCAAGAAAATGAAAAGGAATATCTCTATTCCGTTCAAATGATCAGGTGCAGAAGGACCGGGATAAACTTCGTTTATCGAGTTCTCGAAGTCATTTTTATGCCAGTATGGAAGAAGGATAAGAAATTAACTGAGTTTTACTACGAAATAAGTAAAAAGAAGGTAAAAGCTTTTTGTTTCATATAAACAATAATTTTTTTTGTTCCTGTTTTAGTTTTTATTTTATTTTTCATTAAAAAATTTAATGTATTTAAAATAATCATTATACTAACGTTTAACACTATAATTTTTGGCAGTCTGGTGCTTCAAGAGGCGAGGTATGTTTGTTTTGCATCTACCTTATACAAGTAAAAAATATAAAATAAAAAAAGCATGCAAACAAACAAACCTGCTTAGATACAGACGATTATTTCTTTTCTTTTAACACCTTTCTTCACTCATCGGCGTATATGCGAGAGAAAGTAAAAGTGACAGTAAGTGTAATGTTCATTGACAATCAACAAAGGCGAATGAGTTGGAAAATGGGATGCAAGAGAATAGGTATAAAATCCATAGCCTTTTATTATTGCTCTACAACCATACATACCCTCGTTTATTTACATATCTACTTTTAATCTTGCAACTGCATATTTGTACACAAATAAAGGACTAACTCAAATGCAGTGCCTAAGCAGGCACGTACATATACTCTACGTACGTGCGCACTTACATACCCATACATATGCACTTACTTCAACCATGCGAAGTGTCATTTGCCAAGTAGCTGGCGAAGAGCTTCGACAGTGGTAACTTTATAATTTGCAATTGTATGCACTTTGCAGTTGGAAAGTTTATTCAGCGCATAAATTCTTAAACGTTATGACTCTATTGTTGCAACACTTGTTATTAAACATGAAGATATGCACTATTGTTGTTGGCGCGTGTGTTTTATCTCAACGTTGTCATCATCATCTTCGCAACTTGTCACACATATACATGTACTACACATGTAGTCTCATAACTTCTGTCACATACTTTTGTCGGCCAGACGTCGGCAGCTGCTGTTGAGCTTATCGACATGAAGTCAACATGCATACAAGCATATATATATTATATATATATATATAGATATATATGTACAAACAGCGTTACGGCAGACCAGAGAACATAATTTATATATGCATATTTATACATACATATTTATATGAAGGTGCAAAAATTATCTTAGCTACGTTAAGGTATTCCAGTTAATCCACCTTGGATTAGCAAAACGCTTGCATTTTCACATATAAATACGTGTAAAAGTGTATCTGCATGATAACATGTGTAAGTATATATGTAAATGCATGATTCCAAATCACATATTTACTAACATGTGTGCTTTTTTACCTGTGTCTATGCATAAATATACACGTATGTATGAAAATAAGCACTTTGCGTCTGAAGAAATGCAGCTTAATTCATATATATATATAAACATATGTACATACATAATCACATTACATACAAAAAAATAGCTTAGCTATCTGCATAGATAACTCAGCGTGCCCATGGGTTTCTCTCTTTATGAATGTTTGCACAAAACCTAAGATACTGTTGTATGCCTTGAAGAAAAAATCCTTACCCAGCCCTCAAAGTCAAATATATGTATAAATTACAAACACTTACGTCCTTGAAAGGATTAAAATGTGTAAATTTCTTGTTCTTATCAGCTACAAAAATATATACTGTTAAAATCATATGCTTTCAAATTTATACTTTTACTTCAGGCGTTGAATATTTACTTAAAATCTCCAAAAAATAAAAATAATAATAATAATACTCTAGTGAAAAATTAAAAAAAAAAATCTTTATATTTTTATATTTTTGGCAACTTTTTAAATGCATTCTGTCTGTCTGCATTTTTGAAGCTTAAAGTCTTTAGATTGTATCACACAAGCCAAACTGATATCAAACCAGAAACTTTCAAAAGGTCATGGGACGATAAGTTAAGTAATTTTTTAAATTAAAATCTTATTTTAAAAACTCTCAATAATTTTTCAATTCAATAGACGAAAAAGAGTTACCATAGGATATTCGTGTGTTATATGAAACAAATTCATAGTGAGAAGTAAAAATGGGTTTTTATTTTTTTTTTTATATAAGGCAAATTGTTATTGAAAATTTGCGATACTCTTAAATACATTGAAAATTGTACCAGAATCATTATGTTCTTAAAAACCGAATTAACCAGTTTTTAACATACACGGTGTGTCCCAAAAATAACCGAACTTTATATTTAAATCATACAACATACAGCGCCATCTATTGAAAATTTGCAACATTAAAAATATACATTCATCCTCTTTCAAACGCACCTGACTTCATGTAAGTCGGATGACAGATGTAAAAGTGACAGCCATTTCAATAAAACCAAAAGTGTGCTAATGGTTCAAAAATAAAATGGAACAAAGAGCAAATATAAAATTTTGTGTCAAACTTGAAAAAAAATTGAAATTAAAGTTTAAAAAATTAAAAATAAATTGAAAAAAATGAAGCAGCCGTAACCGAGGTACTGAAGAACATTTCTATAAATGACAAAAAAAATCTATGCATGCGCTGGTTGATCGTTCCAAACGTTGTGTTGAGTCAAATGGAACCTATTTTGAATAAATAATAACTTTCAAAGATAATATAATGTGTATTTTACTATTTTATATCCAAAAAGTTCGGTTAGTTTTGGGACACACCGTGTAGAAACCACGATTGCTACATCGAACAAATACAGAATTTACGTCAATCGTTTCACAAGTTCTTCACAAAGAAATTTGTGGTTAATGGTGAAAAAATTGGGAAGACGGTAATAAATAGTTATTTTAAACTTGCAATATCGAAATCTTTTATTAGTAAGAAAATTTCCTGAAATCATGAGTCCGATAACCTGCCGGACCATTTCACTAAGCTTTTCGTCTTGAGAGCTTACTCGAGGCTATATTTTGGTAACAAAAAAGGCTCTCGTCCAATCAAATGCATTTTACATATTTTTTTTCGCGAAATTCCTTTTGTATTTTAAAGTTGTAACCTTGGCATTATATGTGAAGCATAAGATAATTCAAATCACCGCTTCGAGAAATATTGAAAATGTTTCCTACCACTTTTGGCCCATATTGGGTGGTGTACCAGCGATAACTTGATGAATGTTGGTTTTCAAGTGCTCAAAAATTGACATCGCTGTTACGTGATATTACGCGGCCGGCAAATTTCTCTTGTAATAAAGCCACATTCGCTCGTGTTGTGTGGCATGTGGCATTATCTTATTGAAACCACATATTATCAAAGTCGTGTTCTTTAATTTCAGGCCAAACAAAGTCCGCTATTACACGACCATATTGCTCCGAATAGATAGTGACAGTCTCGTCGTTGCCATTTTAATAAAAGTAAAGTCCGGTTACACTTCCGGACCAAGAAGCGCACCAAAAGTTTACTTTTTATTGGATAGAAAGGATTTGAGAATCCTCAGAGTACCAAATGTGACAATTTTGCTTATTTATTTATTTGCAATCGACGTACGTATGGCGTTGAGAATGGTCTAGTGGTTGCAGTTGTCGTGTGAGCTGGATTTTATATGGATATAGGTAAAACTGCAAGTGTAAAATTCTTCAAAATGTGCCGTAAGAAAGTTTCAGCTCTTCGAACTTGGAGAAATAGACCCATTCGGGACTTCGGCTACACTCTCATTTACAGTAGCGATATTTGAGGATATTATACCAATTGCTTGAGTAGTTGGTGTTTTATTTGCACCATAATATCCTCTTAAATCACGAATTCAGCATTTTTGTAGTATGTTTTAAAATTTTCAACACATTGTGGGGATGTTAAGTGAAATTCGGCCTCTGTTGATCAAAGATGGCCTCTTCTGGATGAGTGCTGCCTAACCAGTTGTTGGTAGTAGAAGGCCGAATTGAATGTTTGGCCATAGTGGAGTAGCTCGTAGTAGATGATTCCTTGTCAATTCCACCAAACTCACAGCCAAATTTTCCAGGCCGTCAATCCTGGCTTGTCCACCGTTTCCGCGGGCTCACCGCCTTTCGACCACGACCGATTTCACTTGACGTTGTCGTAAGTGATCCACTTTTCAGCGCCAGTCAACAAACGCTTCAGAAATGGGTCGATTTTGTTGCGATCCAGCAGTGATTCGCAGATGGAAATTCATTATGACATGATGCGACACGTTACACTATACTATGGACAATAACGCCATCTCTGAGATAAAAACCGAACGAACTTTTTACTATTTTAATATTTTGGGTTACAGGTTTTTTTTGGTCTTTTCTAAGAAATTCTTAAACTTTAGTGATATTATATTTACATCTCCGCTAAGATTTCTCATATGGATTTAGGGACTTCAATTTTAGGGCAAGATACGTGTACATACAAGGTCCTCAGTAGCTAAGCATATATGTTTATGAAAAACATATCAAAATGTCAATGCCCTTTATTAGCAGTGCTTTTGTCCCACTTGCCTCATCACGGTAAAAGATCTCGCCCTCCTACTTGTGGCATTCAAAAGTGCCACGCCAACGAAATTATCATTATTTGCGTAGTGAGGTTGAGGACGGCAACAGCATCAGCTCGACAACAACATCTGAACTGTATGCAACTACAGCAACAGTAACACCAATAGCAACAACAACAGCAGCAAATATACAATTATCAGTGTGCCACTTGCCGCTTAACTGTATACAGTTAGAGATAATAGTATGTTGCTTGAATGTGTAGGCGGCACCAGCCAGCCGGCAGCAGGCAGCTAGAAGCATAGAGAGATGCGAATAAAGCAATGAACGCCCAACACAGCTACTGTTTGTACGCACTAAGCAATGACACAACAATCGAGTAAAAAAATTGCGTTGAATTGAGGGGAGTTACAAACACCACAACAACAATGCGTTGGAAAAATATGTGCTGGAAATACATACGCATGTTTGCGAGGATTTTATGTGTACATTCATATCTATGTTGGTATTTATATCGATATGCCAACTTATTGTGTACGAATATATTAACTCTATTTGTAACACACTAACAGTTAGATATATGAATATTGAATGTTTTCTTAAATTTAAAGAATTTAAAATCTTTTAAGTGTTCGCTACGTTCAATTAGTATTCCCCTAAAGATGCCATTATAATATTTTTTTTCCTGAAAACTACAACCGATACGAAGTACCAAACATCCCAGCACATTTCAGGCTATTAGAGTTTTCCTTACTGCATCTAGAATTTTCTGATAGGTCAAATTTTATTGTTGTTGGCAAGACTCAAGTTACGCTTCTGTCGAAAAATGACTGCTTGATGTATTTATCTCTCTCTTGGCTGGAAGCACATATTGAGCTTGGATTTGTTCATCACAGAAAATTAATTAATAAATACTTAGCAATAGAGCCTTTGCGTTTATCCTGGGTATTTGTGCTTTTTAATTTGTTTTCAAAATAAATATTATATAATGAAAAATATTTAGTGAGACGAATGAGAAATATATTGACGTTCTTGATTCGATGTACAACATTCTGAGTCTACTACTTAGAAAAAAAGTCAAACAGACCCTAGAACCTTTAGATCAAAAAAGCAATTATTATTTTAATAAAAATAATGAATATTTCTAAAAATAAACAGTGACACCATAAAAAAACCTCTCCTCATACATGGTTATACTAACAATTTGGTTAACCTTTAGCAACATTCTAAAAATAAGTGTTTTTCTCGCTGAAAACTTTCAAAACCTCTAACTTCAGAATGATTAAGATTGCCTTGGCACGATTACTGGATGCATAGGGTTATCCATTTCGTGGTTTCACAAGTACAGGGCTATATTTTGAAAGCTCTCCAACTAAACTGATAAACCAAACATGTTTTGCTTTAGTTCAAAATCAGAAATTTTTGGAAGTGGATCGCTTAACAACCGCACAACGTGTTCAAATTGTTAAATCCCACTTCAAAAATTTTGATTCAAACGTGGTCGTGTTTTGTGCTTTAAGAGGAAATCGTGGTGCACATATTTGTCCAACTTCTCAAGCAATTGGAGCAATAAAAAAAAAACTAATCGGTTGCAGATATTGTAAAGCCTGTGCATCAAAGCGTTGCTCGTTTTTCTTCAAATATTGCTACTGTAGGTAAGGTATAGCCGGAGATCCAAACTGGCCCGCAATGGAGGACGTGATTTGGACAATATGTAGTTCTCATGGGTTGGTCGTTTTTTACGGCACATTAGGCTTGCACTTACGTCCCCCTAAAATCCAGATCATACGTCAACTAAAACCAGTTGACCATTTACAACGCTCCATATACGTCGATTGGGTCCTTGAACAACAGACAGTAGACGGCTATTTTTAGAACAAAGTTTTCTTCAGCAACAAGGTACATTTTTCACTCGAGAGATGTATGAATGAGGCAATCAGTCTCATTTTGGAGCTACGAGAATCTGCAGGTAATGCAACTCTGGTGCGCTCTTTGCGCCAGACCTAACTTCGTTGAAAACGACAACGGCAAGACTCTCAGCCAAATCGGAGCATTATGGTCGTATGATAACTGATCTTTTTTTTTTTGGCCTGCAATTCAGGAATACGACTTGCTAATATTGCGAAAGAAATTTACCGAACACGTAATCTCTCGTCATGGCGATGTCATTGTACCACCGAGAGCTTGCAATTTGACACCGTTGGACCATATGTGGCAGAAGAAACCTTAAACGGATCGATTGAAAAAAATTAGGCCAAGTTTCGAACTTAGTAATAAAAAAAATTCTTGAAAAAAATTATTTTATATGCACTTTATTAACATTTTTTCGAAATCGCAAAATAGATAAACCAAAAATTACTAAAAATATTGAGCTCGACTGATGAGTTTTTAAAGAAATTATATTTTTTTGTAGTGGTGTACAAATTAAAGCAGAGATCTGAGCCTATTTCTGAAGCGTTTGGTGACTGGCGATGAAAAGTACATCACTTACGACAACGCCAAGCGAAATCGGTCGTGGTCGAAACGCGGTGAGCCGGCGGAAAGCCAGGTTTGACGGCCTAGGAAGGTTTTGCTGTGTGTTTGGTGGGATTGGCAAGGAATCATCTACTACGAGCTGCTCCTCGATGGCCAAACGTTCAATTCGGCCTTCTACTGCCAACAACTGGACCGCTTGAAGGCAGCACTCATCCAGAGGAGGCCATCTTTGAACAACTGAGGTCGAATTGTTTTCCATCAGGACAACGCCAGGTCACACACGTCTTTGAAGCTCCAGGAGCCCGGATGGAGGTCCTAATGGACCCACCTTATAGTCCGGACCTGGCCCAAGTGATTACCATCTTTTCCTGACAATGGCAAACGCGCTTAACGGTGAGAAGTATGCCCCAAGAGAGGTAACAAGTTTACGAAAAAAACGGCGCATATTTGACTTAAATCGGACAAATCTACACAAAGTTATAATATTTTGAAAAATCAATAAAAAAAACCGAACGAACTTTTTACTTTCCTAATTACTTTTATTTCAAATTTTTGTCAATAAGTCGCTTAAGCTTTTTAGGACAACCTTAGGTGAACTGTAAATTGTGCTTGTAATTCATGGAATGTATGTTAGTTATCTTGTGCAAAGTATGATTTTTTATAAGTTATTTTTTAGTCTATTGTAGAATACTGTGAAGCTGTTAAGTGCAGGAGAGGCATCGAGCAAATGATTTTCATACTTCAATTACAAATATTAATAAATATATAATTTACACTCCTGCCTCGTAATAATGAAAAGTTATTTGAAAATGAAAGATTTTAACGAGGAGTTTTTGGGCGTTTCAGAGGAAATAGAAGCACCCACATACACGTAAACACCCACTAACACAACGGAAGCAAACGGCAGCACATTCCATGTAACGGAACTTTACATCAAACTCAACTGAGTGTGTTAACACAATACCCATTGTCTTTGTCATACACACACACACACACACACACACCCACACACACATTCACACACACACATACACAGATACAAAACATTTGCTTACAAGCTCTTTAACTACAACAACAACAAGAAAACCCATCGCGTATTTTTGCGTTTTGTGGCAAGCACCAGACAACAACTGGTAACAACACTGCTGAGCGGCCTTCCTCTTGGCCTTCCTCCATGAGCTCAGTCATTCGTTTACCAACAGCCAATCAGCCAGCATTCGCATTCGCAGCGCCATTAGCTCCCACTGCTGTAATCATGTTCAAAGATTTTTCCGTTCGTTTTGCGGTTTTTGTGGTTATTTTTCGTGGTGTTGCTTTTGTTTGCTGTGTTTTTTTTTTTGTTATCTTTGCTTAGTCTTTCACGCTTTCCATCGCATCACACTCCTCAAATAGCCTTTGCCTTTTACTTATTATTATTGATATTTTTTACTCACACATACATACATACATACGCATTAATTTGAAATATTTATAGTTCCTAACAAAGCCTTTGCATTGGTAGCATACATTTGGGCGCTGCTGATGGCGTAGTATTTATGCCTGGCAGTTACTTGAACTAATTAAATGCTCCATTGATTGGTGCGCGTATTTATATACGTATGACTGTGTGTGTGTGAGTATGTATCCAAGTATGTGTGTAGTTGCGTACTGCCATTCGGAAGAAGAGGGTTCAAAAGTTATAGAAAGTTAATTTAAATAAAATATGAAATTAAATTTTCTAAATGCGGTCGCGCCTCTGAGTGTATTTATGACATCAAATAATGGCTACTCATAAAAAACTATCAACCGTATTGGCTATGACTAAAAGAAGTGTTGAATTCAAATCGTTTTTTCAAGCGTGCGAAATAAAATATTTTTATTTAAGAGTTGAAAATTTTAATTTTTTAAATATTTTGTGGAAAAAGTGTCTGAAAACATTCATAAAGTATACCTTCTGCTCAAATATAAACGAGACTTTATCCATAACTCGACAAGGACAAGACATATGGACATACTTTTTTTTGCTTAGGTTGGCAGGACTGTTATATGTTTTTTACGGCACTATAAACAAGTCAACCTCGAGTGTGATTTTCGAATTTTACTATGGAAATTTAACGTTGAGCAAAGAGTTTGTTTGAAATTTTGTTATTCCAATGGAATAAGTGCGACGGACGCAATGAAAATGTTGCAGAAGGCATATGGGGAGTCTTGCATATCACGTGCACGAATTTTTGATTGGTATAAGTCGTTCAAGGACGGCCGTACATCGCTGGAGAACTTGCCCCATGATCGTCGTCCAGCAACGTCAATAAACGAAGAAAACGTCGAAAAAGTAAAGAAAATTGTGTTGGAAAATCGTCGTGTGACTGAGAGAGAGATAGCTAGTGAGCTTAATATATCAAATGGATCCGCTCATAGCATTATTCACGATGTTTTGGGCATGAGACGTGTGTCTGCTCGACTTGTTCCAAAATTGTTGCTCATACGTCTCGTGTTGTACGCGATTATATGACCAAAAACAACGTAAATATTGTTCCGCAAGCACCGTATTCACCCGACATGGCACCGTGTGACTTTTTTCTTTTCCCTAAACTCAAATTGCCGCTTCGTGGAAAGCATTTTCAGACGATTGAAGTCATAAAAGAGAATTCGAAGAAGGAACTGAAAGCCATACCTAAAGCGACCTACCAGAAGTGTTATGAAGATTAGAAAAAAAGGTGGCATATGTGTATCGCCTCTAATGGTGACTATTTTGAAGGGGATAAAATAAATATTGAAGAATAATTAACCGTTTTTGTTTTATTGAGCAGACTATATTTTTTTTTGGGGGATGATAACCTCTTGAGTCCTGCTTCAAAGCTGCGAATTTAAATAACTTACTATCAATGGTTTTATTCGAAAAAAAAATTATTTACGTTTCGATTTACTGGAAATTTGGTATTTAAGTAAATTCTTGCATATTTAGATTAACAAGAAGACTACTCTTCTCTCAGAAAAATTGTACTTATCGTTAGCTTTACCCAAAAAAAAAAAAAAATAGGTGCCTATTTCTGAGATTAACAAGAAGTCTACTCTTCTTTTTGGGAAGTGGACTGCAGACCGACTAACGCGAAAAAATCTAATTAATACTTCCTTTTTGCTGGATTATTTTTTTGGGAAGTGGACCAACTTATTTTTTGTGGTCCCATTTACTTTAATTTTTCTATGGTATGCTTAAATATTTTTTATGAAAAACTTTTCCTATAAGTCTGAGAGACATTCCGAGGAAATTCTCCTTACACAGTGGGACTATCTTCTTTATACCTATATATACCAGAGGGAATCAACCAAAGTTCAGTCAATTGGTGACTTTCAATTTGTTTTTAATAAATCTAAAAATACTAAATCCTTTGCAATTACTTTATTAGTCTTCCTTTCAAATTTACAACGATCGGCTAAAATGGAGACGAGAAAATGCAAGATAGCTGAGGATAGGTCAGACGAAATTCCGCCACTAACGCAAACAGGAATTCGCTATGTGATTCTTTTCTAGTTTCGGCGAAATTTACAACCAATAAATATATACAGTGAATGCCAAATTGTATATGAAACGATTGCACAGTTTTCAAAGACTATTTCTATGTATTTCTGAAGATTCCAGACCGAACATATTTCCGTAGAGGACGAGCCCCAAAAAAATCTAACAAAATCTTCCACTGGTGACGTCAGTGCAGCTCTGGTGAAGTCCAAAATAGACGAAGACTCAAAGAAATCTGCTCGATGGGCACCACGAACTTCAAATGAGTCCCAAGCAGAGGCTCGGGGGCATTTTGCTCAATTTTTCCTAAACAAATTCGAAAATGGTCAGTCTAGCAATTTTAGTAAAGTCGTCACTGGTGACGAATCTTTGTTTTATAGGTGCGATCCAGTAAACCAACAGCAGTCCATGGTATGGAGCCCTCCTGTTGGGCAAACACACCCGTAAAATGTAAGCAACAAAAATCAGCAACAAAAGTAACGATGCCAGTTTACTTCCCCCAATCTAAAAGCGTATTTGCTATATCACTGGAAAAGGGTCAGACGGTAATTGCAAAATGGTACACCGAAGAGTGCTTACCAAAAGTTTTCAAAAATTTGTTGGAAAACAGGAAGAAAGAGGCTTTGCGGCGATACTTTTAACATCATGACAACGCGCCAACCCACACTGCTGAAATAAAGAGTAATTTTATTGCGATCTCTGATATTGAAGAAATACATCCAACACCATATTCCCCGGATATAGCACCTTGTGATTTGTGGTTATTTCCAAAAATTTAAATAAAATATAAAATAAAAGGTCTTTAATAGCGACGAAGATATAATTAATGCGATTAATGCTGAACCTGATAAGCTTACAAATCAAGACTTTGAAATCAATGACGATTGTGTAGAGGAGATGAAAAAGGACAAAAATTACGAATAATTAAAAAAAAATATTTTCTGTTTTTTCTGGTCAACTTACCGAACTTTTGTTAATCCCCTCGTACAAGTATACTATATACCATATATTCCGAATAAACATGTTTAACCTTATAATAAATCATTTTACCACCATTTTATTCCATTTCGAACTTCTTCGCGGCAGTGATACTGTAAAATTCAACTGTTTCAACTACAATAATTCTAATGCGTGCAGAAAAACAAAACAAAAACAAAAAAAAAAAACATTTTCAATGGTCTACAGTTAAGCGATTGTTTTAACTGCCACAATAGGAATAACAGAAGCAACAAAAGCTTAAAACTACACCAGCGTCAAGATAATGACAGAAGGTTAAAATATCAAATCGTGTCACGGTCGCCCAATAATAATGAAGAGAATTCGTATCAAGAACCAAAACCAAACACTGAACGCACTGATGTGCCATAGAGGCCACAAAACAATGGAAGAAACAATGAGTGTGTTTTGTGTGTGAATATCTGTGTGTTTGTGTGTGTGTGAATGGAAAATAGATAGCGATTTGCAAATAACAAATAAATAAATCGGAAATGGTGTATGTATGTATATATGTATGTATGAGCCAAATGGTCCACGTCAAAGTAACAAAAACTCAATGCCAATACCAATACCATTACCAATATCTGCGAATAACAGCAATACCCATAATGACCATGTCGCGGCAGCAATAACAATAACAGCAGCAGCATACAATGGCTGTAGTTAGTAGTGGCGGAGGACAATAACAATTCCAGTGAAATAGAGAGAGAGAGAGAGAGAGAGATAGAGAAAGGGAGGGAGGGCGAGAGACTGGCCGTTTTGAAAAACTAAAGCAATCGTACTAATATTGCTGCTGGCTTACTGTTATTGTTGCTGTTATTGTTAACGCTGCTGTGCGCATCAAAGTCATGTGCTCACACCGCCCACGCGCCGGATGCTACAACAATAATAATTTATTTCGCTAGTTTTTTTTCTTTAAGTCATTTTAATAATTTCGCAATAATTTTTTCGAAATTACTTTTTCCAAGTTTTTTTTCAAAAGCTTGCTTTGGTCGATTAAAATTCAAATGAACGATCTTTAATTTAATGACTTTTTCTTATGTACATATGTATATATATGTATATACAAAAAATTGCCGCTTTTGAACCGCACTTTTTTTTCTTATTTATTTATTTCTATTTTTTTTATTTCTTACTAGTATTCAAAAGCTTCCCATGAAAACAATATTAATATAATGCTATTTATGGTTTTAACTTGCTTTTATAAAAACTTGTAAAAAAAAATATTTTTTTCTAGGTAAATATGAATTTATTGCAAAATTATAGACAAATGTGCTCTTTGGTGTGCATGGTAAATATTGTGGT
Source organism: Ceratitis rosa (assembly GCA_037013455.1). NCBI lineage: Eukaryota > Metazoa > Arthropoda > Insecta > Diptera > Tephritidae > Ceratitis > Ceratitis rosa. The sequence goes on from JAWMAG010000006.1 coordinate 14,433,232, forward strand.
TGGTGATTCACTAACTGCTGGAATTTGCTCAAATTCATTTATAAATACAATAATAAGTTTTTAAAAAAACTGAAAAAAGCATTTATGAAAAATTAGTATGTAACATTCTCAATAGAAATTACTTTATTGCCGCTGAGTTATTCGCGAAGTTTATTTGGACCGTGCTCCAGCACTCCGCACAGTAAAGAAATGGTTCGCGAAATTTCGTTCTGGAGATTTTAACCTCGAAGATCAACCTCGCAGTGGACGGCCTTCTGAGCTTGATGACGATGTTCTAAGGACTTTAGTTGCGAATAACTCACGTATTTCGACGGAAGAGGTTGCCAGTGAATTGAACGTCAACAAATCAACTGCGTTTCGTCGTTTAAAAAAGGTTGGGTACACTTTGAAGCTCGATACATGGGTGCCACATCAGTTGAGTGAAAAGAACAAAGTGGACCGTATGTCAACAGCAATTTCTTTGCTTCGACGGATCAAAAACGAACCTTTTTTGGATCGGCTCGTGACTGGTGATGAAAAATGGGTCCTGTACAACAATGTTCAACGCAAAAGAACATGGAAACAGGCACACGAAGGGGCGGAACCGATGTCGAAAGGTGGATTGCATCCGATGAAGGTACTGCTGTGCATTTGGTGGGATATCTGAGGCGTGATCTATTTTGAGCTCTTGCCAGCTGGAGAAACGATCACTGCCAACAAGTATTGTCAGCAATTGGTCGAATTGAAGAAAGCAATTGATGAAAAACGCCCGATTTTGGCCAATCGCAAAGGAATTCTTTTCCATCATGACAACGCCAGGCCACATGTTGCAAAACCGACCCTGGCCAAACTGAAGGAGATGAATTGGGAAATCATGCCGCATCCCCCATATTCACCCGACATTGCACCTTCTGATTATCATTTGTTTCGATCGCTGCAGAACAATTTGAATGGAAAAAAATTTAAAAATGTGGAAGACGTCAAAAACCACCATGACACCTTTTTCAACGAGAAACCGCGCGATTTCTATGAACCAGGCATCCGAAAATTGGTTGAACGTTGGGAGTGGATTGCCGAACATGATGGCGAATACATAATTGATTAATAATTGATATTTGTAATTTTAAATGCAATGCCATTATGCGTATCTTATAGAAATCCTTGTCCCTACTAGCAAAAATATTGGACTCTTCACCAACCAAATCATTCGCCATTGACACCAGCAGATGGTAACCACTTGCAGCGAGGTCTGAACTATAAGGCAGATGCTTAAGAACCTCCCAACCAAGCTTTCCTACTATCGATATGTGTGGCCTGGCGTTGTCTTGATGAGACAAAATAGCACTTCTGTTGGTCTGCGCGATTCCTACCTTGACCCGGTCTAATTGCTGAAAATACAGGTCTGAACTAATTGTGAATTATTCCTTGCCAATCCCACCAAACACATAACAAAATAACCTTACTGGCTGTCAATCCTGCCTTGAAGACCGTTTGTGCCGGCTCACTGCCCTTTAACCACGATCGTTTTCATTTGAGGTTGCTGTAGGTGATTCATTTTTCCTTACCAGTTACCGTTCGGTTCAGAAATGCGTCGATTTTATTACGTTTTAACAGCGATTGGCAAATGGAATTCCAGCCTTTTTTAAGTGTTTTTTTCTCGTTAACTCATGTGCCACTAGTTTATCGAGCTTTCTTGTGTATCCAACCATTTTCAAGTGGTTCGAAAATATTTTTTGTCCAATTTTTAGCTGATAGTCAGACTGAAAGATTTTATGGCCTTTTTCAGCAATTGGCCATCCACACCATAGAGCAATTTCTCCATCAAAATTGCCTGAATGAATTGGACGAAACCAAAATTTGTGTATTTCTAGCATGAAATATATGGTAAGTTTTTCGTAAAATTTCATAAAAAAAACTACATGTCCCTCAATATGATGATTTTCGCCGAGCTTTTCCTCTAATTTGTAATGTACGTCTTTAATTTTTTTCAAACACACGAAAGGCCTACGGTTTTTTAGGAGCTTCTATTTCACATTCTAAATACACTTGGTTGACATTTAGAAAAATTAGTTTTCGATAAAATTTCACGTTGGTCAAGGAGTGAAACCTTGGCTTTTCTTTCTTGTTTGTACGTACTGTCAGCCACTATGTATATTATGGCTATATTGTGTCAAATATCAAAAATATGTATCAGGTTAATTCTCTAAAAAGTACTCAATATTATTTTAAAAGCATTAAATATATTTTTGTTTTATTAAAAATCTAGCAGAGTTCCTTGCCTCAAACAAAAAATCAGAAATTTTAAAAATTTGCTGTCAAAACACTATTGATAAAAACCAAACTGATTTTTTTGGCGCCAAAATGTAGGCAAAAATTTCTGTTTTATTACTGCTTTTTATTCCATAGAATTCTCAACTGGTTGACTTTTCTGGCACTTGGATAAAAACCTGTCCTAAATTGAATGTATGTTCTACTTGCCTTTTTACAAATAGATTCAGCAAACCCTTTTAATATTAAAAACATTTAATAATTTGATTTGTACAACCACTTAAGCGATTTTCTTTTACCATTTGTGTCATACTTTTTAAAGTTTTTCCTACAAATTAATCTTTTTTTTTGAAGAAAAGTCATATTTTATAACGCTTTGATAACTATGCAACGAATTCACACAACAATAATTGGTATGGCATCAATCCAGCCTTTGAAACAATAAATTTTTGAAATAGAATTTGTATCGTTTATAGAGAAAGCACACAGAAGAATTTGTTCAGTGAATGATTGAGCGTTTAAATGGAATTGAAAGACCATATACTGTACATATAAATGAATAACGAACGTATATACCATATACGTACATACATACAAATAAATTTTTGACAAAAAAAAAATAAACACTGAAGGTTGGTCAGTGCCAAAACACAAAAGTTCACTACTGTTCCACTTAATTTAGTGTTATTGTCAACTCGACTTTTAACTGAAAAGTATTTTCCATTTTTATGCAATCTCCTACATGCGTATCCCCTTTTCACATACTCACACTCTACTCTATACATACACGTATATTCCACATAGACTTCCGCTCTTTTATACGAAAGCACGCTCCGCATAACAATGACAGTCCGCTGAATTGCTCGAGTTAATGATTTCGCTATCAATTGAGTATCATCATGGACGCGCTTCGTTAGTTGGAGCTTTTTGGTTTGGGTTTTTGTTTTGCAAATTTCATACGCTGCTCTATTGTAGTTAATATTTCTAACAGCAAGCAATGGTATGCGCACACACTTACAAGTACATACTCGTAATGAGTATGTGTGCGTGCAAGGGAAATGGCTGCTGCTGCTGCTGCTGCGGGTGTAGAGTGAATTGCTCTATTTTCCAATTCATTCATTCTGCACACACTTTGATTTGTATTTTATTCTCCACACTTTTTATTTTTTTTTTCTGTTTTTGTAAACTTTACGCGTACAATTAAACTTTTTCGATAAAAATGTAAATTTATTGTACTTTGTAAACAAAGCGTTCGCAGCGTAAAGGCGTACGCAAATACATACATACATACATACAAATATTTAGAATTTATATATAATATTTGCCAAGACTTACAGTAATAACAAAAGTACAAATAAGCGCGCACTTTTGTTATTACTGTAAGTCTTCCGCTGCTGCTACGCACTATTAAGTGCGAAATTCCCCACAAATGAAGCGACGAAGGACGTCAAAGGATTGAAGCAGCGGCGGCACTTGTCGCATGAGTGTGATGACTCACTCAGCGGTGCTACTTTCTTCATGAAAGACGTGAGTTTGTGTCGTGATATTTTTTCCATTCTTTTTTTTTTTTTTGCTCCCCCCTTCTTTCATAAGTTTTACATTATTTTTTTGTACTGCCCTTGCTTTTTGTTGTATCCAGTTTGATAATTGTAACTTTTGTTGCTTACCATTTTTAGTATTCAAATATCATGAAATATTGCTTGCAAAACTCTATAATTAGATTTTCGTAACGTGATTTTTCCTTGCAAGAGTGGGCCAAAAGAAACTATGATATTCTTGGAAAATCGCAACTTTGCTGCGCAATATGTTGCATTGGAATATGTTGCAACATCAGTTTGGAAGTTAAATTGGCACTGAGAATCACTATTTTCTTAGTAGCGAGGTGGCGGAAAAAAACTAAAAAAAAAAAAAATTATTGCAGCAAAGGAATAACTAAACCCTTTGAAATGTATTCAATAAATTTTTTTTTTTGAGCGACAGGATTTTAGCAAAAGGCTTTTAATTCTCAAGTTGTGATTCCCATTAAAATATATTCCCAAATTCTAAGAAATATAGAACGATAAGTCTACCATGTGCTCCCCAGCTTTTGGACATAGACAAATTCAGGAAGCTTTTTGCGAGAAGCTTTTTATTGATACGAAACACTGCCAATCAAAATCTCAAACATTATGTATAAAACCGTTTGGAAAGCATCATCAAATTGATTTAGGTACCGAATGTGTATTCAATTAAATTGTATATGCAAAATTTCTAAATAATCAAAATAATTACAAAGCTTCTGCGCTCATATTAGCTTTCAAGCTCATTTGAAAAGGCGTTTGCTTGGAAAGGATTTGGCATTTTTAGATTTAACAAAAACAAATTTAAAATCACAAACTAACCGAACATTTGTTCTTAACCTCAGTTTCAATAAATTTGTTTTGAAAACTACAAAATAAAAAAAATTATTTTCCTCTTGTGTACTTAATAATTTTCACTTGTATGGATGAGTGCATAAGTTCGTGCCCGATTCCGCTGGATGCCGTACAAATCGTTTGAGAGTGGCGCTCGTGAAAGAAATATATACATATTATATATCGTTGGAAAGGTGACAGTCCGAACTGTAAATAAAGCATAAAATAACTTCATTTTGATTTGAGTTGCTTAGTGAAAAGACGCATGGAAGATGAACAACGAAAAAGATCATATGCGTCATATTATGTTATACGAATTCCGCAAAGGAAAAACAGTGGGCGCTGCAACTAAAGATATTCGCGAAGTTTATTTGGACCGTGCTCCAGCACTCCGCACAGTAAAGAACTGGTTCGCGAAATTTCGTTCTGGAGATTTTAACCTCGAAGATCAACCTCGCAGTGGACGGCCTTCTGAGCTTGATGACGATGTTCTAAGCTGAATGTAACCCTTACCTAGATATTGTTTAAGATGAAGTCTGCAAATTCTTCTCTTTAACCATTTATATGATTTTCGGACGAGTTCCTGCACCAATTTGTGATTTGTGTCTTTTTCCATAAATATATGCTGAATCCCCTCAGAATGGCTGATGAGTTTTCACGAGAAGCTTTTATTTTATATCAGAAATATGCCCAGAGAGGTTGACATTCTCTGCCGAGTGGTATCGAAACTTAAGAGAAAATAAATTTTTATGTTACTCTGGCCAGCGTTCGATACAGTGACTCTCCGCATGTTACCACCTACTGCTAAATGCTCAACAGATTCTCTAAGAGCTCTGCTAAAAACAATAAATAGTATAAAACAGCCAGCAAGAGAGGCGGTGTATTGATGTGTTACTTGAGATCATGGTTACTACTACTAGCTTTACCCCCCCTTACATGTAATTCATAAAGTAGATAAATTCCAACAATTTCAAATTCACTCCTCTTTTTCGTTTAATTCCGTATTAATAATGATTGAAAACTTAATACCTTCATATTATTGTACATTATTCATACATTTCAAATACATTCCCATGCACTTCAATTTATTCCGAAATAAAGCTCATTGTCACCCATTAAATATGACAACATAATCAGCGCTGATGATGAAAATAACATCGTTTATGGCATTTTATGCAACTGTGTGTATGTGTGTGCGTGTGTGTATGTGTGTGCGTAAATGCAGTTAATAATGTTATTAATTTATATGCATACACGTATGTAAAATACAATAACACTAAAATCCATGTGTCTCAATGCCCGATGGACAATCCAAAAAGAAATAAAAAAAAAATTAAGTAAATAAAAAATGAAAACAACAACAAGCACAACCAAATAACTGGCTAGTGGCAACACATTTAATAATAACGATATAGGTATATCGAACAAATATCATATGTAATCACAGACTATTTGCATAATAGGGCAATATAACAAGAGCGCACATACATACACAGATAAACAGCAACATACACGTATGTACATTCGCATATAAAGTATTTATGTAAATAGATATTTGTGTCTTTAAAGGTGATTTTATGCGTAGAAACGTAGACTTGTGCATTTGAGTCAACTACATATACAGATATATCTTTATATCTCTACATGTGTATGCTTATGCATTATACAATACTTATATAATATATTGGTTTAACAATAATCACATCATTTGTTGGCACAATCAAAAGCGCATTAACCCTTAATGGCGTAAATAAATAACGCAATTGCCGCATATTAAGTGAGAAAACAAAACCAAATCAAATCAAAACGAATGGTATAATTTTATTACTGGCTCAGGCTGAAGATTGAACAGAAGAAATAACAAAAAAAAAAGTAAAAAAAAAATAAATAAATTCTAAAATAAACAACACCAACAATTTCAGCACTTATATGCAGGTCCTTTTTAAAAAAGGAACTTTGCTATTTCCATGCTTATATTGTACAAAAATATATATTTAAGGCAATCGACACATATTTTGCGCATAGATTTTATTAAGTTGCCGGAAAGGCTGGAATGAAAAGCCGCTATAAAAAGTGGAAATTCAGAATTTGGTTTCTAACCAAGTGCTAGTTGTTTCATATGGTATTCTGACTATGTTTATAAGACGGATAGCATATACTTACCAATAAATCGAATAATTTGTCAAATTAAACAGAATATAATTCTTTTAAAATACATATTCAATCAGCATACAAAAGCCATCGAAATATACTCGTAGATCTGATTAAAACTTTTTATTAGCTTGTATTGTATATCAATCGGGACAGAATAGGACAGCACTCAAATTGATAGCCACTTACATACCGGAATGCAAATAAAGGGTGGTTAAATTGTAAGGGCCGATGTTGAATGTGAACCACACCTAAACGCCAAGTTTTTTTCCGAATTTAATTTGACATTTCTCTATTTCAGACTTACTCAATTTGAACCATGGAGAGATGCACAATCCAACAACGTGTTAAAGTTATCCAGACTTATTATGAAAATTTTCGAAGAAAATCATCTTCAGTGATGAGGCACATTTTCACCTCAGTGGATTCGTCAATAAACAGAATTGCCGCATTTGGGCGAATGTGAAACCAAGAGTGATTGTCGAAAAAACAATGCACCCACAAAGAGTGACTGTTTGGTGCGGTTTATGGGCTGGCGGCATCATCGGGACGTATTTTTTCCAAAATGAGGCCGGTCAGGCAGTTACTGTGAATGGTGTTCGCTATCGTGAAATGATAACGATTTTTTTATGGCCACAATTGGAAGATATGGATGTGGACGATATGTGGTTTCAGCAGGACGGTGCCACTTGCCACACAGCTAACGAAACAATGGCTCTTTTGCGCAACAAATTCAATGGCCGTGTTATCTCACGTAATGGCGATGTCAATTGGCCCCCAAGATCATGTGATTTGACACCGTTGGACCTTTTTTTCTGGGGTTATTTGAAAGAAAAGGTGTACGTCGATAAGCCAGCAACAATTCAAGAGCTAAAGGATGAGATAATTCGGCACATTAACGGCATAGAAACTCCATTATGCCTCAGCGTCATCGAAAATTTGGACCATCGTATGGAGGTGTGCCGCCGAGGTCGCGGCGCTCATTTGGCCGATATTTTGTTACATACATAATTGAATAATACCAATATATCATAATAAAATAAAATTTCAATAATTTCCTAAATAGTTTGTGTTTTATTCAAAATCAACATCGGCCCTTGAAAATTTAACCACCCATTATTTCCATAAGACAGAAAGCAGTATGCAAGGAAATAATATGAATTATTGTTTGACGAATTGAAGTTTCTACCCTGAGTACTTTAACACGGTCAAAAATCGTATAATAATTAAAGAGAAAAATAATTCCCATTGCGGTATTGCGGACTCGCGCCTTCCTTATATTCTCGTATATTATATTATATAATTCGCGCTTTGTAACCACAGAAGCGATTTTCGGCTGAGCTCATCCTTCAATCTGTGGTTTTGCGTCTTGATATTTTTTTAACAAAAGGAGGGACCTACAGTTTATACTAAGCCACCTCCGAACGGCTGATGGTTTTTTTACGAGGAGCCTTTATTTCATGTCCGGAATACACTCGGAAGGGTGGAGATTCCCTGCCGATTGACGACCGGAATTAGAAAATTTAACTTAATTTTTTATTCAAATTAATTTTCTATAACTTTTTGGATATTAGTACGTCACCAAAATTTGAACACGAGCCTTCTGAATGGCAGCAGGCAATGCTAAAAACTCAGCTACCGCGCCTTCCTTATTTCTATGTAAAAATTACACAGCATTTCCAAGGAGGATATTGCATACATATGCCACCAATATTATGTCTATGGGCAGACATATGTACCTACATAACTATATACAAAAAAAATTAAATTCTTTAAGGATATGCCTGAGGAAATATATAGAAAAACTGTGAGGTAAAAATACTATGAAAAAAGGGGAAATTACTTTAACCAAAACAAAAAAAAAAACAAAAAAAAAATACAAACAGAAAATACATAACCCAATTGATTGACCTTAACGTGTACACAGGGTCAATGCAAACACAACAAAAGCAATAACAATGGAGGAAATAATAAGCAAAAACCCCTTTTAAGTAGATGTACATACATATGTCTATTTAGATAGAAAAGTACGAGAATTACCACATATGTAACTACATGCGTATACCATATGTATATATTTATATACACATAAGGAAAATATGTTAGCCAATGGGCATATTTCGTATCAATAAAGGTTAATAGAAATTGTTTGCTAGAAATTCCTTATCAAAGCATTTCAAAGGATTACCAATAACAACAACAATAACAACAAATGCACTTTGATTACATGTCTACGCATAGCGTGCATATGTAAGCTGAAATACACTTAAGAACAAAGGCATGTCTGTATATATTGATATATGCATAGTGTATGTATTTGTGGGCCTTTTTGGTATACTCTTATGGAGCGTAAATAGCATTCTTTTAAGACGCAAATAGTAAACTTAATATGTTTTATATGTATCTACTCTACACATACAAACCCATAAGAAATATCTTGAATTATGTATGTGTGTGTTGCAACCCAACATAAGTTAGCACTCAATACGAAATTTGGTATGCAGAGCACGCCAACCAACTTCGGTGTAGCCGTTGGTCAATGCAAGACTATTCGAACCAATTCTCTTTTAGGAGTTTATTTGAAAAAAAAAATGTTTCACTTTTTTTACTGCTTTCCTTTTTACTGGGTTACTAAATTGGCTTTGGAATTAATATTAACATTGCCACCTGACCATACTCTATTATTTCAAAATATTTATTGAAATAATTTCATAAATTAAAATTTCTCTCAAGGGGTTTTTGGAAATATTTATTAATATATTTGTATTAAGTTAACTAATGTATTATTAGAATATTTAGAAACATTACCTTAGGCCAAGTTGATTTTTCTTTGTCCATTTTATTTTTACTTTTTCATTTAATACAGCAACGGAAATTCGGATGATCTTTAATGATAAATAAAATGTGATCTATCGTTCTTCTTCTTCCGCTGTAATAAATTCCACAAGTCACGAGGGTCTCCGACTTCGCTAAAATTCGGCACTCAAAAAAATATGCTGTCTTGTTTGCAAAATAAGGAGTAACAATTTATAAAGTTTATTGTCTTTTAAGGTTTATATTTTTTGACCAATTGACTTTAGGTCAATACCTCAGGGTTTGCTTACGTTACCGCAAGGCACTTCTTTCCAACTTTGTCTACACAAGTAGCTCTCACTATTAAAATTGTTGTAATATATATCTCTTTTTTGAAGTTGCAGACTCTGTTAACGTTTGGAAGAACTGCATGTTACCTGCCTAAAAGAACTCTTCTAAATACCAGGTGGGTTAGATGAAGTTTGCCGGTTTTACTAGTAGATGTCGCTAGCAATATGTATAAATTTCTATGATTTGGCATGTATGTAATTTTTTTCTATTGACATTAACCTACAAAAATACGCAAGTCACATTCCGCCAAAATAATAGCGTCATATTTGTTTACCTCTGTAAATATGTCCAGTTTCGTTCCAGGTAAATGTATATAGGTATATATATCTGTCATTGTTGCAGTAAGAAAAAATAAAAATATGAGATCTCAGATTTTATTTACCATAATTATGAGGCATATCCAGAAAGTAAGTGCACTGAGGCTCTCATTTCCGTAGGAATTTTGTTCCACCATGCTGGCAACACAATGGTATAGTAAGACTACTTCCCTTGGTAACGAGACCGGTTAGCACATTGAAAATTGTGGACTCAACAATACGTTTCGTGAATAATGTCTCTCCAGTCTACCTGATCTAACACCTTCAGATTACGATCTGTTTACTTCCTTGAATTCACAGGTGTGTGGGTGTGTGGTCTTCAACTGCCAAGCAGGTAAAGAAGCAAGTATAGAAGTTAACGAAGGATTTGACAGCTGACCATCAAAAATTTGAAACTTATGTACTTTCTGGTTATATCTCTTATTATAATTGATATATTTGTTTAAAATTAAAATTTTGAAGTCGAGATGAATCTTTTAACTCAACTCATCCATATGATATATTTTTTTTATACAAAAGGGGAAAAAAATTTAAAAATTTAGAATAATTAAAATAACTATAAATATATTTTAATTAAAAATTCAGCTTTTTTTTATCAAATTTTAAAATGGAAAATTTTCAAAAACACTTTCTTCATTCAGCCCTCGAAAACTTTGAATTATTTTAGCATAGTTTTGTAAAGAATTTTAGAAGTCGGGATGAATCTTTTAACTCCACTCATCCACATGAAATATTTTTTTAAAACAAATTTCTCCTATTTAAAAATTTAGATTAATTTTAATGTGCAATATTTTCAAAAAACTTTAAATTCTTTGCTAAAATATATTACTTATGCTTGGGTTTCATATATATGTATATAGTATATACCTAGTTTTCATCCTTTGTACAGATTTCTGGAATGTGTGTGTTTTGGATTTTTATTGCTTTCGCTTCACGCACTTTTTCGCTTATTTAATAGCGCAGTTAAATGAAATAAAATGCGCTCACATTTTAAGCAAATAAATTACGTGTTAATATTTAAGTGGTAGGCGAAGATCTGCACACATGTACGTGTATGCACATATCTCGACATATTCACATATAAAATTTATATCTCTCTTAGCACATAATTCCTTTGGTGGTTAGACGATTTTGAGATTTTAGTTTATTTATTTATTTTCATTTTTGTTTTTTAATTTTTTGTTTTGGTTTCTCGGATTATTAACCCGAAAATTGCTTATTTATACCTACGTTAAATCTGATAGACTTAACTTCTGTTCATTGAAATTTATTAAACGTTGTTAAGCCATTCATGTAGTTAATGGTGGTATTTATAGCGATAAGTAAAAACGTGTGCAAGGAAATAAATCGTTAAGCGATTTTTAAATGCTATGGAAGAAAGGATTAATAAATTGTGGTTAATTATTTGAGGGTAACAAAAAAATAACACAACTTTTTGCGCTAAAATCTGTGAAAAATTATTTGGTATTACCATACACGGTGTGTCCCAAAAATAACCGAACTTTTTGGATATAAAATAGTAAAATACACATTATATTATCTTTGAAAGTTATTATTTATTAAAAATAGGTTCCATTTGACTGAACACAACGTTTGGAACGATCAACCAGCGCATGCATAGATTTTTTTATGTCATTTATAGAAATGTTCTTCAGTACCTCGGTTATGGCTGCTTCATTTTTTTCAATTTTTTTTTTTTAATTTTTTTAACTTGAATTTCAATTTTTTTCAAGTTTGACACAAAATTTTATATTTGCTCTTTGTTCCATTTTTTTTTTTTGGGAACCATTAGCACACTTTTGGTTTTATTGAAATGGCTGTCACTTTTACATCTGTCATCCGACTTACATGAAGTCAGGTGCGTTTGAAAGATGATGAATGTATCTTTTTAATGTTGCAAATTTTCAATAGATGGCGCTGTATGTTGTATGATTTAAATATAAAGTTCGGTTATTTTTGGGACACACCGTGTACTCACAATATTTTGATAATATCCATTCAAACCAAAAATATAATTCATTAAAAAATTAACCCCTAAACTATATTCTAGTTTAATAATTTTTTATTTATAATAATTTTTGTACAAAACTTCTTTTCAACTTTTCAACTTCAAATAATTAAATGAATAATTAATTATTAATTAAATGAAAAAATCAAATTTTGTTTAATGTCTTCATTAAAACTTTATTTAATTAAACAATTTTTATTTCCTCCATTTCTGGCAGAGTTCCTCTTTCAATTTGTGCTGTGCTTCTTGATATTTTTTCAACAAGTGGAATTAACTACATATTATACCAAACGGCCTCCAAACGTCCGATGGTTTTTTTGAGAAGCCTATTTTTCATGCCCATTCATTCAAAGAGGTTTTGCATATCCTTCCGACAGGCGATTGCAATTAAAGTAATTAACTTAATACCCTCTACATACCTTTTTCTCAAAATAAAACAAAAAAAAAGTAGTAATTCTTTATAATCTCTTTACTCAGATTTTTTTTATAAAAAGAAATCAATTCAATAAGAAAATCATCAGCAGCTGATTTAAAATAATAAAAGAGATTTTATTAATTTTATTTTTATATTGAAAGGTATTTAATTAAAATACAAACGTAATTATGCTCACATATAAAAAATAAATCTTATATAATAAGCCGCCGAGGGTAATCATACGAGTCTATCCAGTCCATTCATGCATTATATTTCATTAAAACTCAAAGGAACAACAATTCTCTTTAGGCGAAAATCGCTCTTTTCGCCATCGAAGGAGTTCATATGCAAATAAAATTTAAGTTACAATTAATAATAATAGTGATAAATATATGTATATACATATTTGCGTAAGTAAGTAAGCCTTGCATTAATTTTCCTTATAAAAATGTTTTCTATACACATATATATGTGTATGTATGTGCAGATATATGTATGTATGAAAGTATATACTTAATATCTTTGTATTCAATTGCTTGTTGTAATGAATATTCCATTTATTTGCGCCACCACGGCGTATGAGTAATATTTAATGCAACCCGTTGCGCGTATGCCGCTACAGAAAAATTGATTATCGCATACGCTGAACAGTTAAAATTACCAATGCGTAGTGTCTCTGTGTGTGTGTGTGTGTGTGTACATTTATGCAACAATTTAATACATTTTTTTGTAATATTTAATGTAATTCACCAAAGCGAACGCTACAACTCAACGCAATCAATTTTGTGGAAGTTTTCGCCAACATTTTCCTTGGCATTGCTCAAGCGCGCTGGCGGATTATCGTCGTGTTGTTCAGTTTGTTGTTGCTGTTGTGGTTGCATGAAATTTCATATTCAATTCACTTCATTTATTTGGTTTTAATATATAATAAACCCAGCGTAGCCGCAAGACAACAAAATTCAACAATACGTGTATATAAAATAATTGTGTGTATGAATTGTATTTTATATATGTATGTGTGAGTTTTAAATATATTGAACTTTGCATTGTAATAGCATGTCAGAGTTCGACCACAATTGCGTTATTGCGTAATGAGTATATGCTCGCGGTGCACAGATTTATTTCTCATTTTATCTTTAAGTATTTGTGGTTTTTATTTTTGTGTGTATGTAATTTTGTCTTTATTTATTTATTTATTGGTCGTTGCTGATGCGTTCAGTTTCTTATTCGAATTTTAAATTAAGTAGAATTAGTAATATTTATCTTTTCTAATGCAATATATTAATTGAAAGACCTTTTTCTATGAAAGTAAAAAAAACAACTTCTAACTTAAAAGTTGGAAAGAAATGTTTGAAGAAGACTCCCCAAATAAGAAGATATGGGCTATAATTTTTGTATATGTGACCTACTATAATACCAAAAGGGCAAGGACAATCTCTTATTTCAGAATGGATTAATTCTGCAGGAAAGCTGAGCAGTAAAACAGTTCAAAGAATAATAATTTTCTTTAAAGGTGTGCGATTTCTTGAACTATCATAAAGGGATTAGGATAATGTTGTGTACACTGATTTAAAAATAAACAGGATTTTTTTTTCATATACCGGTCCCAGGTCCTCTTCCAGTAAAATCCTTTCATATCGGATGCATACGTCATACGCAGAACATACCCCCCAAGCTTCTACTCTACACGTATATCACTGATTTAGGTTGCAGTTTGGTCAGTCCGTGTCATACAGGACAAAGCCTTATATACTAGGTGAGGTGAAAAGTAACCTCCTTGGGAAAGAAAAAAAAATTTTTCCAAACAGTTTTTAGCTCGATACACCTATTCCAGCGATTTGACTACTTCTTGATCTCTTCCTAAAAGTATTTTTCCGGGAGGACTCCACGGCGTCGAGTGAGCTGAATTTTATAATAATGAGCCATCTTTTGAGGTTTGTGAAGAGGTAATAGTCCAAGGGAGCCAAATTAGGCGAATACAGTGGTTGCGGAAGCAAGTGGAGCTCTAGGCCACCGACGAAAATCGTTTTCGTCCATACTCAACATGATGCCGAATACGTCAAAAACAATCTTCTCGGAGGGAAAAATAAGCTTCCTATTAGCCTAGGCAAAAGACCATCGACGTAATTTAAGTAAATCGAATATTAAATACAATCCATTTATATAAACCTTTCCGACGCATTGCCTTATATGAACAGTTTGGTGAGTTCAAAAACTGGCAAATTTGCAAATTGAAGTAGAGAGAATACGAAAAGAATGAGTGTGAATGGTCTGGGAAAATGACTGACAGGTAGATAGGTAAGAGTGATAACCGAAGAACTTCAGTCTTGGCCCCAATCAACGGTGGGAACGCTGTATTGAAGTATTATGAAATTCCTTAAACGGTAAAGCCACTCTAGAGGTTGAAAAATAGACTCCTTTTTAAAAACTTATTTTAAATATGTTGGTAAAGGAATACAATTTCTATTTAACCATTTAATTGAACATTTATTGAAGCATAAAAATTATTATTTAATTGTTATTTTGTTGCAAAATGGCGGTGATAAAGTCCATTATTTAATCCATGTTTTTTTGAAAGGCGTCAAAAATTTTAATTATCTGCAAACCATGGTCTTTATTTTTTACGAAAGCGACATACTTTTTTTTAAAAAGATTGATTTTTGCTAAAAATAATACGCACTAAATTATTAAAAAAAATACATTTAATTAAAAAACGGCCACGTACTTCAAAAAATTTCAGATAAATCAATGCAATAGAGTTCGAATAATGTGTCCTCCCATTTCGAAAAATGAGATTTTGTAGAAAAACGCGTTTGAAGTTTTCATTGTAATCAGCGCACGCTCTGAGAGCCTGCAGCAAAATAAAAAGTTCAAATTTGAAATATTTTTTTCACTTTAAAACCAATTACATAGCATTAAAAAAATTTTTTTTGCACAAAAAATATATTCTACCGCGTACCGCCTCCCAAAATTCATGAAACTTTTATCTAAAATTGTGTCATAGATGTGCCATGCGGATTGAATGGGCCAATGTGCCCGTTTTGGCATTTTACATCGTATTTTTCTATGCTTCCACCGATATGCCAGCTTTTTCTGGACGGATGTTAACCTTAAGTTCGGCTAAGGTCTTTGGCTTGTATATCTCGTACAGCATCGCCCCAACGTCGGGAGTGTTCGCCGTTTACAATGAACGAACTATTCTTGCGAATACTCTTAATTCACTTTCCAACAAATGTTGTCATTGTCCACGGTATGCAGCACATAGCAGGATGGGAATGATGAGCGGCTTGAATAGTAGAATAACAGGAGAAAAGAAGAGATACTACTGTTTCTTTTACCCTGGAGCTCTTAATATTTTTTCCAGAAAAGAGTCTTCGAATCTGAAATGTTGTTTGGTATCGAACAGTTGGCAAATGCCCTTTCTATCTCTAGGATACATCGCGTCGTAAAGGCCTCTCCTGTGTATGCTACCAAAACATCCTTAAAATCGATATTTCAGTCAGCTTGTTTTCACTGAACAGTCTAACCTAAGATCACTAAACACATTAGATGGACTTGCATAAAAGGAAACTTTGTTAACTAAAGGTAACATGCCTTCGTGTCATTCTTTTCGCTATACACCAACTTCTACGCACAACCTTCAGATATATACTATATTTAACCAATATGCAATATATAACTTTTTATACCCTTTCTGCACACATTTACCATATATAACCCTCAGTTGCATAAACTAACACAATAATGAAATCACGTACACCCATTTGTTGCTTTCACATTTGTGTGAGTGTGCGTACACGTATGTACATACATATTTGAATGTTGGAACATTTGGCTATGTCTCATTAAATACGGAAATTGAGTCAACAAAGCGAATCGAAAGCCAAAATTCGAGGAACAAGCACACGCGCTCCGCAACCCAAAGCATAAACATACATATATATGGTACATATATACATACCTCCTGCTCTGCCTGTCGCTTGCCTTGCCACAAATGTGAACAGATTGAGATTTGGACCACATGGTTTGTTTGTCTGTTTGTCTGTCTGTTTGTTTGTCTGTCTGTTTGTCTCTTTGTTGTTATGGTATGAGAAGGCTGATCGACAAAGAGGCAATACGGCTGAAATGACAATGGCTTTTGGAATGTTGAAACAAATTGCATATATACATAACTACACATATTAGTATGTGTACAAGAAGAGTTACCATTGCTATTGGTAAATATACTACAAATAGATATTCGAGCACAGCAAGAATAACAAAAACCAAAATGGGTGAAAACACTTTAGTCGTATGAGAAAATTGGTGCAGCAAGCAAAGCGAAGTCGGATACAGAAATACCACAGCAAAGAGAGAAGAAAAATGTCAAAAGTAACAAAGGAAAGAATCATACTTTAGCCTTTCTCGAGCATAAAATTATATTTGCAAACAACATTGAACCCATAATTGAACCGAAAACACGCACACACATACACACATATGCATATACATTCAACCATGTACACATATGCCTTTAAGGAACATACAAAACGGTGAACAATAGCAAGGACATATGTAAGTGTTGCAGGAAAATCGAGAAAAAAATAACGTGGAGCATGCGTTCACACTGGACAGTGTTGTGTCCAAACAGTTTAAAGGCAAATAATGGTACAAATAAATGGAAGCAAGGCATATTTGTGGCTTAGCAAGGAACTTAGATAAAGATGTGAGAATATATGTGCACATATGTAGGTATGTGTGCATAGTGGCATGGAGAGGAAGATGATACAGCCTAAAGCGCCTAGGAAACCCAAAATTATATATGTAGATAGAGGTTATGCATTGCGGTATAATAAGTACAAACAAGTTGGTTGTTGGTCAAGCGGAAAAAGGAAATAGAAATTATATGCTCACATTTAAGCGTCTAACAAAGCTAGAAGTTTTTTCTACGCCACTAAAGGCTGAAGAATCAAGTATACATACATATGTATGTACTTAGAAGTATATGTACCTATATCGTGACTCTATTCTATAAATAGTTGATATGTGTCTGTGTGAGTAAGCGCCTTTTAAATATTTACCACATAGAAAGTATATTTAGTCTACACTACATACATATGTATAAAGACGGCAAATTGTTGCTTGCATGAGCAGCTTTATGTAGATAACCATAAAAAATACTAAGTAAATAAGCAATGAAGTGTGTGTGGATAGTGCGTAAAAACTTAATGGTGTTACACTAACTATTAGAAATTTAGCTCTAACACTACCCCCCATGCAGTCAGGGTTGTTGTAGAACATCAACCAAGAAAAAAGCACAACCAAAAAAAAGGGGAAGCAGAAGAACGCTAGGAGATCGGCCACTAGAGTCCTCGAAGGAAATGTGTGATCAGCGATGGTTCCGAGGTAGATAGTAAGGCTTAATATTAAAATATGATATGTATGTTCGGTACTTGCATGCGCTTCACTAGAACACAAAACCTACGTCAGCTATGGGTCAAGTAAGAAGTTCGTTCGGTTTTTTATTGATTTTTCAAAATATGATAACATATGCCCGATTTCAGTCAAATATGCGCCGTTTTGTTCGTAAACTTGTTACCTCTCTTGGGGCCAACTTCTTACCATTAAGCCATCCGAGCTCCTGGAGCTTCTGGCGGGTAACCAAAGACGTGTGTGGCCTGGCGTTGTCCTGATGGAACACAATTCGGCCTTTGTTGATCAAAGATGGTCTCTTCTGGATGAGTGCTGCCTTCAAGCGGTCCAACTGTTGGCAGTAGAGGGCCGAATTGAGCGTTTGGCTATAGGGGAGCAGCTCGTAATAGATGATTCCTTGCCAATCCCACCAAGCACACAGCAAAACCTTCCTGGCCGTCAATCCTGGCTTGTCCACCGTTTCCGCCGGCTCACCGCGTTTCGACACCACCGATTTCGCTTGCCGTTGTCATAAGTGATGCACTTTTCATCGCCAGTCACTAACGCTTTAGAAATGGGTCGATTTTGTTGCGATTCAGCAGCGATTCGCAGATAGAAATTCGGTCCATCATGTTTTTTGCGTTAGGTCGTGTGGCACCCAAACATCGAGCTTCTTTTTGAATCCAAGGTTATGCAAATGGTTCCAAATGGTTTTCTGGCTTATCTTTAGTTCCTCAGCAATTAAATAAGTGCTCGCTCTCACTCTATCTCATGTAAGCTATATATTTTTTCTCTTTCGCTTATAAAACCCGTATATTTCGACTATATTGTTTGACTGCTGTTTCCAAATCACTCTCAAATATACACGTAAAAATAGCTTTTAGCTTAAGAAAGAAGAGGAAAATGAGACGAACGAAGACCTGTCGCAATACAATGGGGAAAACGGTTATTTCAAAGGATTGATGCTGTAGTATATTTGTCTTCTTTCTCAACATATCTTAAGCATTCAATAATGCTTTTACACCATTTAAAAAGATAAAATTTTATACTAACTTTAGTTCGAAGCATGTAGGTATTTATTATAAGAAGAAACGATAGACACATCAAAATTCATGCCGATACGACCAGCATAACGAGCTGGGTTGATCCAGCTATGTCCGACTGTACGTCAGTCTGTTTGTTCATCCGTCCATCCCTCCAACTATCTATCTCTCCATTTGCCCATCTCTCCATTTGTCCATCTCTCTATTTGTCTGTCTGTCGTTTGGAATGGGAACTAAGCACTCAGTTTTTGAGTTATTTAAACGAAGCTTGGGGTGCTTCCAACCGGCCAGACTGATTGACTAGAACAGCTTTCTATCTGTGTTTTTGGGTCACAAGCACTTCAATAGAGCATCTGAGAACACGAAATTGGTATTCTACATACAAATAATGAAGGGAACATTGGTACTGAAAATCCTCGAAATCCGACCTATATATCATACGTGTATATGCCCATACAACTGTCATAACCATCGTATGGTTAAAAGAGCCTTCAAAATAGAATCAAACATTTTGAAATTATTAGTATTCTATACAAATTATAAAAGGCGTTTTGTAACCGCTGAAGCTATTTTCGGCCGAGCTCCTCATCCAATTTGTAGTTTTGCGTCTTGATGGTTTTTCAACAAATTTAGGGAGGGATATTACACCAAGCCTGATGGTTTTTTATGAGGAGCCATTATTTCATGTCAGAAACATTCTCAGAGGGGCGACCGCAATTAGAAAATTAAACTTAATTTTTTGTTTAACAGAATTTTATATAACTTTTGGATGTTAGTCGCATCAGGATTTAAGCCCGAGCATTGGAGCTACGTTGGTAGGCTGCCCAGATATTCAATGATCACCATCACTGGCACTCAAAGTAAAACAATATACAGCACTTGAGAGTGCAGTAATATAGTATAGGAAGACGTAGTAAAGCCGCGCTTTATTTATGGGGTACAAGTCCGCCCCAATTACCAAGTCAACCTGCTGACTTTTACTAAAGTTGGTATCGGCTAAATGATTTTGAGGACAATTGATCAAAATCCACTTGGTCTACTGAACATTAGGAGTTTAGTGGGGATTTACACTTTACTGCACCCTAATAGAGATATCATGACCGCTTAGCTGCCGATCTATTGTAGTATCTTACAGGCGGAAATATTTGCTTTAAAATTGTCTTCTATCCGACACATGCTCTCTGCTTCTTGGTTCAGTCTGGAGAAATCAGAACCGATGGAGCAGATGTTGACACTAATGATGTTTGTGTCACCGGCATAGGCCAAAAGTTTTACGCTCTTCTAAAAAAATTGCGCCTTCTCTTTTAAGTTCAGCAACTTGTATTATTTTCTTCAGCATTAAGTTAGAGAAATCGAAAGATAATGAGTCACTTTGCTGGAAATTTTGTTTAGTACCGAAAGTGCGGAAGAAAAAATTACAAAAAATTATTTACCACTCAACAATTTCATTTAAAATAATTTTCAAGAAATATATATGTATCTGTTACATACTGTTATAATTTCACTTATTTTTGCTCTTGCTCCTTGCACAACTTGCGCTGTCTCATCGCTGATTAATGCGAGTTTATCTAACTAATCTGTGTTATTGCTTTGAAAATGCATTTACAACCATTGCATTTAGGCAAAATCTCTGACATTAACCGAAGTCATGCAAATCTGCTTGAAAACACACACCGGGGCACAAATAATACGAAATTCTACAAGCTGCATAGCAGCTGCAATGTTGACTCTTGGCGACAACAACAGTAAACGATATCAATACCAAAGCCAATTAGCTTACATAAGAAGAAGAAGAAGCAACAAAACGCAAAGCTTTAAGCAGATAAAGGTTAACTTAATAGTAATAAATATATAAACTCATAGTAAGTGCGTATGTATATGTATGTATGTGCATATGCAGATATTTGTTTTAGTGGGTATTTAAACGGATGTTTAAGATCATCAACACAGCCTAATAGCGGAAGGCTTGATTATATGACCTTTACCGTTGCGCCGTAATTATGGCACAAACGTACTTACAGGCATATATACTCGTATGTGTGTAAATACAATAGATATGTATGCGTAGATATGTTCAGCGAAGCAGTTAACTCTCACCAAAATATTCTCGCTACGCCTTCGTATAACGGCTTTAATGATTATCCACATTGAATTTCTTGTTTAACATTTGATCCGATAGCCGTCGCAATAGCCTAGTGGTTAGTGGTGCTTACTACCGTTCGGTAGACCTGGGTGCGGGTTCTGATTCGACAACCATTGAAAATTATGAAAATTTTGTAATTTCGGTCGCCTCTCGGCAGGGAATGTTCACTCCTCCGAGTGTATTTCGGACATGAAATGAAAGCTTTTCCTAAAAAAAAACAGCAGCCGTTCGGAGGCAATAAAAATTGGAGAAAGAGCTCGGCCGAAAATCGCTGCAGCGGTTACAAAGTATCAGATATACATATAAACATATATAAAGTGCTGAATTTTGTCATTGTTTCTATTATAGTTGTTGTTGTTATTGTCTTAATTGCTATGCTCAAAAGCAAATTCGGCAATTTTATATATGCCCATGTGTACGCGTGCGCCTGCGTGTGTGTATTTAAATGCTTCAAATCCCTAGTCGCAGGCTTTTGTATGAATGTATGCACTACAGTTGGCAGGAGAGCGGGTAAGATGGAGCGGGGTCTAGCTCGAAATTCAATTGGGCTAATTACCTAATTGGGCGCCCACAGTTTTGCTTGGCATTGTACAGAAGTATGCAGCTATGTGTTATATGTGTGTTGATATATAAGTGTCCTTATAAGTTGATATATGTAAATTTAGTGAACCCAATCGCAGTTATATTTACATATTCAGCGTCTGGTGAGAGGGTAGAGCAAAATTGCGCTTATATTTGAATGTTGAGAACATCTTTCATATTGGATGAGTGCATAAGTTCGTGCCTGATTTCAAGTGCAAACTAAAATTGAAATTTTTTGAAGAAACCGCTTTTAAAGGGTGGTTAAATTTTCAAGGGCGGATGTTGATTTTGAATAAAACACAAACTATTCAGGAAACTATTGAAATTTTATTTTATTATGATATATTGGTATTACTCAATTATGTATGTAACAAAATATCGGCCAAATGAGCGCCGCGACCTTGGCGGCACACCTCCATACGATGGTCCAAATTTTCGATGACGCTGAGGCATATGAGTTTCTTCCACATTTTTAAATTTTTTTTCCATTCAAATTGTTCTGCAGCGATCGAAACAAATGATAATCAGAAGGTGCAATGTCGGGTGAATATGGGGGATGCGGCATGATTTCCCAATTCATCTCCTTCAGTTTGGCCAGGGTCGGTTTTGCAACATGTGGCCTGGCGTTGTCATGATGGAAAATAACTCCTTTGCGATTGGCCAAAATCGGACGTTTCCATGTTCTTTTGCGTTGAACATTGTTGTACAGGACCCATTTTTCATCACCAGTCACGAGCCGATCCAAAAAAGGTTCGTTTTTGATCCGTCGAAGCAAAGAAATTGCTGTTGACATACGGTCCACTTTGTTCTTTTCACTCAACTGATGTGGCACCCATGTATCGAGCTTCAAAGTGTACCCAACCTTTTTTAAACGACGAAACGCAGTTGATTTGTTGACGTTCAATTCACTGGCAACCTCTTCCGTCGAAATACGTGAGTTATTCGCAACTAAAGTCCTTAGAACATCGTCATCAAGCTCAGAAGGCCGTCCACTGCGAGGTTGATCTTCGAGGTTAAAATCTCCAGAACGAAATTTCGCGAACCATTTCTTTACTGTGCGGAGTGCTGGAGCACGGTCCAAATAAACTTCGCGAATATCTTTAGTTGCAGCGCCCACTGTTTTTCCTTTGCGGAATTCGTGTAACATAATATGACGAATATGATCTTTTTCGTTGTTCATCTTCCATGCGTCTTTTCACTAAGCAACTCAAATCAAAATGAAGTTATTTTATGCTTGATTTACATTTCGGACTGTCACCTTTCCAACGATATATAATATGTATATATTTCTTTCACGAGCGCCACTCTCAAACGATTCGTACGGCATCCAGCGGAATCGGGCACGAACTTATGCACTCATCCAATATATATACTTTTTTAGTACCGACCTTTTGTACCTATAACTACAAACAGCGATTATTTTTTCGTATTAATTGAGCCCCTGGAAGTGATCAGCGCTATTTAGTTCCTATTAGAAACCCATTTATATAATAATTTAAATTTGTTTAAGATAGCAGTGATTACTAGTTAAGTGCTTTTTGCTTCTCAAAAAATCTAAACGCCCAAAGCTCACCTTCAAAGCTTAGTTTCAATTAAAAGTTCGCCGTAAAAGCTCCAAACTAAAATTAATTTATTGCATAAAGCTCAAGCAAATTATATTTTTTTAACGGCAGAAATACCAAATTTTCGTGTGATTTCCACTTTACTTTATAAGTAAAGTAACTGTTGTTGGGGCTTGATTAATTTTTGTAAATGTAACTTTTTAAAAGCTCTCTAAAAGCGCTGCTTTTGTTTTAATTTAATTTGCAAGTGTCAACCACTAATCCATTTTGTCTTTTGACCCAAAGTTTTTAACCAAATATGATTTGTGCGACATGAAATCGTAGCGAGTAATATGAAAAGCTTATTAAGCTGCTACAACAATAACAACAGCAAGCTTACTATTACACATTCTGGAAATCCCAGCCACTCTATTCATGGCAAACTGGAGATTACTCTTTATTATTTATTTTCATCATTCGGCGAGAAGTTGGCTAAAATTTCTCCGTATTGAAGAATCAATGCCATTTTTCCTAGTAAATACGCTTGGCAATGACCTAGATATTCAAAATTGAATAACTGCAAATCTAGGAAAAAATTCGGTGACCTACAGAAAGTAGTCAAGATCGGAGCATACTTAAGTGGGACCCATAGAGGTGAACTATTGACCGTTGTTCAGAGCATATTTTGTTTATGGAGAAAATTCTTATCCAGATTGCTGAATAGCCGTGAAAGGTCCACACTCAAAGTTGATCAACCCAAATCTTGCTCCGATGACGATGAAAAAAATCCTCCACCGGAAGAAGTTTCCATAACGTCGTATGCCGATGATTGCACGATATTGGGGTCTGGCCAGGATATTGACGATCTATGTTCGAAAGTGAACGGCTACCTCACCGATCTCTCCCATTTTTTCACTTCAAGACATTTACACATTCAACCGACGAAATCCTCGGCTACCCTCTTCACCAGCTGGACGAAGGAGTACAGGCTAGAACTCGATTTGAAAGTCGATGACCAAAAAATTCCAACTGTAAACAACCCTAAGATATTAGGGGTCACATTCGATAGCCTGCTGTCCCTCACTCCGCATACGACCGCAATTGCCGTGAAACTCCAGGGCCGCAACAAAATACTCAAAGCGCAGCACATGGGGTAAAGACAAAGAAACCTTGCTGGCAACCACAAAGCAATTGGCCGGCCAGTCGTAAACTATGTTGCACCGATCTGGGCGCAGGGGACGAACGAGACGCAGTTGAGGAAAACTACCCGCATGCCAGAACACCGCCCTAGGACTGCGACAGGAAACCTCCTGATGTCGCCGGAGCATCACTTGCAACTCGAAGCATCTATGCTACGAGATAAGAGGCATAATGCTTTGCTGTGCAAGCAGTTTCTACTGGGATGCTACCGCAGAGAGCACCCCAGCAGGCACCTCATAGAAGCCGAACGTCCACATAGGCACATCAGGAAGGGAGTACTCGACTTAAAGAGCACCATCAAGTAACACGTGCAACAACCGCTGGACAAACACTGAACGCCAATCACCAGGAGTCAGTTAACACCTTCAAAGACTCCCTTCCCGTGAATGACGTTCTCGGAGTAAAACCACCACCTTTAGCAGATAACGAGCTCGAGCTGCCTCGAGAGACCTGCGTGACCCTTGCACAACTTAGATCTGGATATTGTAGCAGATTAAACTCCTACCTATCCAGACTCGACCCCAGCATACCCAACGTATGCCCTGCATGTGGAGAGTCTCCGCACGACACTAACCACCTCTTCACATGCCCCTTAAACCGACTCATCTAACCCTCTCTCCCGTTGGTCCAATCCTATCGAAAAAGCACGTTTCCTGGACCTCCCTTTAGATGACCTCGGCGACTTACGTGTAGATTGACAAAGCCTGCCCTAAGCGGGGTGAGCCAGCCGCTACAACAACAACAAAAAAATCGTTGCAATGTCAATCCTGACCAAGTCCGAATAGCAATTGATTGCTTAAAGAATAGAGAAACAAATATGGGCGGACTTAAATATGCTTTTTCGAATTAATAAAAATTTCCTCCAATGTGATTGACCAAAGTTCACCATCAGAGCAGTGATGCAATCTTATTTGATATTAGATATTCAAATCATGGATGGATCCAAGGGAAAAAAAACGAGCAGTCCCTTTTACCCTATTACCCTAATTCGATCTGTAGACCCAAACAGGATAGACACAATCTCTTATAAGAGTCCCAAAAACGCGCCGTTGGTTCCATCTTTCTCTAGACTGGATATAAAAGCGAGGGTAACGGCTGCGGTAGTGAAAGAGAGAAGAAAGATCACCTGTCATCATACGAAAACTTAGTGCTTTCGTGTGTCGGCTTGTCATCTGCATTGCAAACAGTAACTTCACATAAACTTCGGCCTTCAAAACGAACGCGGTAGCACTCTTTCCAACAGGTGTTATTTTGGACTGAGTAGACAATTGAAAAGCAAGGTCTGCACTGGACGAATAAAGCACACTCTAAAAAATAGCTTTACTCCAGTTCGGCTATGTGAATATGACACAGTAGTTTGGATGGACCTCCAATCTAGAAAGATCAGGTGGAGAAGGACGTGGCTTCACTTGTTGATTCCAATTGGCATCAAATTGTGCAACATAAGCCTGCTAGTTACACTTCGTCTCTATTTTATGTTGAAACATTCTCTCTTCGAAGTCGGCTTCATAGCTATCTGACATTAAACGCATTTCGTCTTTTTCGTGTTACCAGAAAAAATATCTTCCTTGCATTGGAAAATATGTAAAGCTACAAAAAAAATATTCCAAAATAAAATGAATTTAAAAAAAAAAAATAAAAAATTATGTTTCAGCATTTTATTTAGTATTAGATTTTCTGTTGGTTTTTTTCGAACCAAAACCACACACATCTCGGAAATCAGAATTTCCACATTTTGACCTAAGAAAAAGAGCAATCTATGTTCCTATCTTTAAGCAACTCGAACCATAAGTACGATTTCTCTGAACATATTGATTCCAAGTTCACTTTCCGGAGAAAAGTGTTCCACATGAGTATCTAGGCAAAAATTTCGAGTAAATTGAACGATTTAAAAATAAATTTAAATTTCTATGCCAGATCCATCCGTCAGTCATCCAGGACAAAACCTTTTCTATATAAAAAAGGAAAAACAAATATTGAAAACAGACATTAATTAAATTTTTACGTGAATTAGATTTAAGTATTTACAACCTTAGTACATTGTCAACATTTGTATGTACAAAGAAATGTATACAAAAGTTTATATATTATCTGTAGTAAATAAATTTATGCACCTTATTTCTCTCGTTACGTTAGTCTCAGTGTTTTGTCTAATTTTCTATTTATTTCTTTTAAATAATTGGTCTTCACAAAACCAGCAAAAAAGTTTTTAACTACAGTGATTACCTCTTTATCTAACACACATCTCTTACGAGTCAGTTATGTCTACAGCTAAAGAATATGCTGGATGACGTCATCACCCTCAGCACAATTTATGAATTTTCGACAGAATTATTTGCATCTTTCTTCTGAACTTTCAATAGGTGGTAAATATTACAGATGAATTAAGAATTTTCATTTCATTTTTTAACACTAGGTTTCAAACGTTTTCAAATTTTGTTTCAATTTCAATACGTTCCGAAACCATTTCGTTTATTTTATCATTATCGTCAAAAATCCTTACATTTTATTATACTAACGACTAATTTCTCTACTTTGCAACTGTTCCATTTCATTTCAATTTCCGTCATTCCTTCATACATATACATATATGTATTTTCTTCACATTTATTTCGATATATTCAATTCCTTGACTTCACTTTAATTCATCTCATGAAAGGTCATCTCTTTTTTTTTTTGTTATTTTCTAAACTCTCTCTCTCCATATCATTTTGTATCTGTACAAGAGAATTTCATTTCACTTCGTTTCTTTCACTTTAATTTGTTCCATTCCATTACTTTTTATATCTGTAAGTATATATGTGTATTTTTGCCCCTCTTCAAATTTTTATTTTAGCTCCTCTTCTTTCACTCAGCCCTCAAACCAAAGCTTTTGTTTTAGCGAAACGTATATCAACGCCCCTTCTTTGTTAGAATGCCAATGGCTTATGTCTGTTATTTTTGTTGTTGTTTCAAGTGAATACTAGCGGTGCTCGCTATATGCTATAGGTATGTATGGTTCTGCCAAGCACTTGCTGCTGTGTGGAGAGTGTTAAAAGCTTTTAGTAAAATTAGTTTCAACTTTCTGACCACGTTTCGTTTTTGATCGTTGGCTTGGCCAGTGTTGCGTTGCGACAGCCACCAACTAATCACACCAACAACACAACACAGCAATAGTAGCAACAGCAGTAGCAACCGATGCAGCTTGGCCGAGCATTGAGTATGTTTTTAATGGAAGAAGAGTAAAGCAACAACTATCTGAACTTCAACATCAACAGTATGAGCGCTCTCGGAAAGTAATTCAAATATCTGGCAACAACAACAACAACATCAAAGCATGGCTGTACTAAAAGTAACGGTGCCTACGAAAGCCGTGCGGTTTGGCAGTAGTTGCCACACGCGCCGCGGCCAGAACGTTTAGTTTAATTGCCAAAAATTAAGTGATGCATAGAAATTTTTATATTTTCAAAACTGCCTCCTGCTGATGCCAGGACACTCTCTATCGCCGCCATATCTAATTCTCACTCTCCTTGCACTGCTGTCCGTGCGCATCCAGTTTTGCCGCTTCGGTGCGAAATTCCTAAAATATTTGTTTTTTTTCCCCGCAAATAAAAGAGAGAAATTATATTTGTGAGATATGAAACTCATTTTACACACATACTCGTACATACACGTGCAAAGAGTCCTTAACACTGCCTCGCAGCCGGAAGTTCATGAGGGTCGTTTGGTTTAGACAAATGTTGATTAGAAATTAATGAAAATGTTGCTGTGCTCCGCGAAGCTTGACAACACGCGCACCACAATGCCGCGCCTTAAAATTGTCTAACTATGGTTTTTACGAAATTTAAAATAAGAGTGTTTCATAATTACATTTTTCAGCGTTCATTGCTTGGTGTCCTTGAAGTAGACGCTGCGAGTAAATAGCAGTCAATTAGTAATGCTGTGCTGGGTTTCCAGTTGAAGTAGGACCATGATGTTTAAGGTTGCGGAAGGTCAAATGGGCAGAAATTCAATTAGGGATGGCAAATATTAATTTTCGTGGCAAAATTTAACTCAGTAATAATAAATAACTATGTGGAATTTAACAGAATTGGGAACAAAACCAATGTTTTGTTAAATTTTTATTATTTTCTTATTGTTACAATTTGCCAAATGTAGAGTTTTAAAATAATATCATAATAAAAAAGTAATTATAAAAAGTTTAAATTTCTGTCAATTTCAAAAAATTGTGCCTACATCTAAAAATGGAGGTTTCTAAATGCGATAGTAATATATCCAAGTAAGGGTAACCAGTAGATTTTTTATAGGTAGGATATATTAAGAGAGCCATTTTTTAAATTTATAAATAATTGGCGCTTTTTAACCGCTGAAGCAATATTATGTCAATCTTGGGTGGGGTCTTGGAAGGACGATATTTTAAAAGTTTCTTTACTCATCGACTCTCCCATTCCATATTTTAGTTAAATTTTGATTCAATTCTTCTCAGACAGACAAGCAACGGACGTTAAAGAGCCAACAACAAATTCGTTCATTAACTATTTTTTGTTTTGAGATATATAGAAGAAATTAGTCTAAAGACACAATAGCCATATCGTCCATTAGAGTAGTCTTCTAGTCTTCAATTACGTTTACTTTACTAAAATAGAGAACTAGAAAATTTCTCTAAGACCTTATTGCATTCTCAAGTACAGAGGTACAGATAGAATTTTAAAAAAATTTAACGCCCGCCTTTTTGGAAAAGTAAATTTTCTCTAAGTTTATATCTTATTTGAAATAAAAGTGCAAGCTGTCGAGCAACTTTCCAAGCACCCTGACTTTAGCACCTAATAGACAAAACTGTCCACCTAAGAATTGCACTGATGCATATATGCACAAGTACCTAAACTAACAGGAAGCAAAAACTAAGGCTTAAAAGTATGTTGGGGATTTTGGACGAAAGAGGGTTCATGCAGAAATAGAAAATCTGAAAAGTTTAAACGCCAGCCAGTTCCAAAGCGCAAATACTTTTTTCTAAAAAATAAACAAATAAATGGGTTTATTACTTTTGAGTTAAGAAAGTGTAGATTTTTGATAAATTTAAATTTAATATATACACAAATATATTAAAAAACTATGCTTATAACCTTTCCCAAGAATTACTCCATATATCGGTGAAAACCACGTGCAAATCCGTTCAGTAGTTTTCAAGTTCATAGCGAACAGACCGACAGACGCGGAACAGGAATTCGTCTTATAATATTAAGTGATAATGTTTGTATATTAATACTTTGTTGACAACTAGTTTACCGATTTTATGGGACCAATTCAAGAGCTATTATTTGGCAAATGAGAAAAAAGCTTGGATGTCTTAGTTTATCTGAGTAGATTTTTGCAACTCTAACTTACTACTAAGCCCATTATTTGCCGTCCCCAAATCAATACTATATACTCTTTATAGAATAGAGTTGATTATATTTGCTTAGGCTTAAAATATGTTGAGAATGTTTAACAACAGTATCATAAATTATTATTATTTTTTTTTTAATTTCTCATTACTTGCTCGGTTCGGTAAGGTTCCCTTTCTTTCAAATAAATAATAGGTATTAAGGTTAAATCTGAAGAGAAATTACTGGCTGCTTAATTATGACAAGCCCATGAATCACATTTGAACAATAGTTTTTAACAGAAACATTCTACTAAGAAGTAAATAATTGAATTTTATCTAAAGAAAAATTAAATTAAGAATATATATACCATATACAATCAACTTCATTATTATATCCCATTTATGCATAAATTATTCTTAACAAATATTAATATTAATTAAGCGTTTAATTGAACGAAATCTTCCTGGTAACAATTAAGGCCCTTCTAAGAATTCAGCAAATGCCAATAAAACTGTTTGCATTCATTAGAAAAAACAAAACCAAACAATTATGATGAGCAAAACCGCAAAAACACTTCGATGAACTTGAACAAAAACTAACCGACATAAGTTAGTGCACACCATATACACAAATACAAACACAAGTATTCACTATACGTGTATGTATAATACATGCATTTATTTTATTTGTAAAGAATGCACAAACACAGTCATTCATACATACATGCATACATGCATACATACTGCGAACCACTTGTTGCCGCATTAAGTGCTAAGGCCCGTTGCTCAGCTCATTCGGATATGATTTCTAAATTGCCTGCAACACGCCGCAATCAAGTCAAATGTTGCACAGCAAATTAATTAAGAATTAAGAATGACATTGTCATTGGTTGTCAGCGTGAAATGCTGCCGAAAGTGAAATGCTACCGAAATGTATGTATGTACGGGTATATATGTACAAGTATACCATAGTGGCATGTATTTTTGTGCGCTGTGTCTGTTTGTTTTTCATCTGTTCGACAGCTTGTTTGGCATGTTGCTAAACAAGACGATCGCATTGTTCGCAATCACACTAACATACAGACAGCTAAGTCTTCAACTCTGCAAACAACGCGATTAAATGCCTGCGAGCAATAGAGTAATCCAAAACTAAGAAATATGGTCCAATTAACATTGCGATGTGCCTAGTGCTTGATCATATATAGTATTAAAGCTCGACATAGCAACCGAGTGATCCATGGAGCACATCCATGGATGACATTACGGAATACGTGTATATACGAAAAATTATATTCGAGCATTCTTTTTAATTTCGCTTTTGTTGAAAAGTTGCATAAGAAAATATTAAGGGGGGAGACTCATGTAAAATTTTCAAAAAATCGATTTTTTTTTTTCGATATTCTGATAGTAATGTTGAGCGTGTACTGACGAGCCGGAAAAAAAATCTCGAATATTTACAAAGTTATAGCTAATACAGTGGAGCGGGCCGAAGTACGTTTTGTACTGTACTGAAACTTTAAACGCGATTATCTCGAAACTACTTTTTGAAAAACTGCTCGTGTTGTAGCTCAAAAAATTATTGACCGATTTGTTTGAAATTTGATGAGGCTTTTCTCTACATTACTACCGGAAGGATAAACTAAAACTTAGGTATTTTTGATTGATTATTTATTTTTTGGGGTCAAAAGGGTCAAAAAAATAGCTCAAAATCGTAACTTTTTTTTAAGGCTGATTTTATATTGGATTTTATCCTTTTCTTTTTAATTTTATAGGTTTATCCTTTCCGTTTATATGTCCTGAAAAAAAAAATTTTTTTTTTGGTGTTTCAGATCAACGGTTGATGAGTGACAAATGGAGCAGTTTCGGACCTCGCGTTAGAGGCAGCCTACAAGACATCATGCTGAGCCACCATTTTGAATTAAAAAAAAAAAAAATTTTTTTTTTGTAATCTTAAAATGTTAAATAAAGTTGTGTTAAAAGTTCTAAACAATTAAATTATTTTATCACTGTAAAAAAAAATATTAAAAAATGACCGATTTCGAGGCATTTACATGAATCTCCCCCCTTAACTAAAATTTATTCACGTCGCCTGTGTAAGAACAGAGCTCAACAACGGAACGAAACTGAAGCTTCATTTTCACACATTTTCTGTAAACGAGTATAAATTTGATTGCGCACTGCATTGCGATTTTTAAATCATGAGTAATCATCGGCTAACACGGAGCTTGTAGCGAGACGTCAGTTGATCCAAAAGCATACTACAGATGAGTATCTATTGGATTACTCCAACGAGCCATATGGTCTAAAAATGTTTGCAGGGAATATGCCAACAAATATAAGTCTTCGCAACAACCATGTGAGAACCATCTTTGCAGATGGTCTTATGATGGGTATTAAAAAAAGTATTAGTAATTCAAAAATACCAAGCCTTCCTTATAAATTTGTGAAATGAAATGAAAATAGAAATTCAGCCCAAAATCGATTTATTAGCCACAAAGCATTGATTCTGTAGAATTAAATATATATACATATATACCAGCGGTGTTAGTTGAAATTTACCGGTTTTTCGAAAAAGAAAACACTTAATTTTCAGAGGAATCTCAAAATTTTTTTATTCAAAGTATTGACCATTGGTTTCTACACATTTTGCCCATCTCTCAGGCCTGTTACACGCTATACACCCTTAACGAATAGTTGCAAAGTCAAAATTTTTTAGAAATACCGAAGCTTAAAAAGAAGATCAGTTCAAGTCGAAATAACCTCAAAATTCATTTAATATCTTAGGTACTCATTTTATACCCCAAACGAATGTGATAGTAGTTTTTTCAGGAAATTCTATGGTATACCTATACTTTTTAAAAGTCATAGGTTCTACTGCCTGATTCTAAATCTATCGTGGATCATATATCAATATTCGAATTTAAGAACAAAGCGATGATATATAAGAGCTCAAGTGGTTTTTAACCAGAATCTGGACTTGATTTTTGTTGTACGTAGATCACTATTTTTTAGCGCCAAGTCCGAGGATCTTCGATTTAAGTAGCCTCCGAATGAATTTCGTGGTAATTTTTACTTTATTAATAACTCAGCTGTAGCTGTCTTACATATTCCTCTCTAAGCACGAACAATTTTATAAAAAAAAATTCTATATATGTACATATATTTAAATTTTGCTCCGACCAGAATTAAACTAAGTTTTAGTATTATCAGACAGGTGAAAAGATTGTCTAGCAGCCATGGGGGTAGAAAATAAAGAAAGCTGTCCTAAATGAATAGACCATAGAGACTTTCAAAAGTACGTTTAACTTCATTCGATGACACTTTACCTAACTGATATCATTAGCTTAGTGATCTTAAAAGTCAAGACGCCAAGTACGTTCAAGTTTCGCGTTACACCTTCTCTCAGTATGCATGTATGTACTCTTTTGCTACTCAATTCTTTCTCCTTTCGCGGTCACTTACTGCTAAGTAGAGTGCTCACAAGAGCAAGTGACAATAGAGTGCTTAAAAAAATATTTTTTTTTAATTTTAAAAATTTTTCCTGCAGACCCTCCCATTCAATTTGAATTTGAATTTGAATTTAAGCAGAAACAATTATCTGCATTTTCCGACTAAACTGCCAGAAAAAAGTGGCAACATTTTGTGGGCAACTAATTGAAAATGTACAAATCGGTTATAGCATGAGTGATAGCAGAGTTGGTGCGGTTAAGAGACGAAGAAAAATGTAATTGCAATACAACAACAAGAAGCAAGCATATTCAATTAAAATGCGAAAAAGTGAAAGCAAATTAAAAAGATTTTAATTTGAACGTCAGCCGCAATGCAGACACAGCCACGGCGATAAAGTCATTTGTAGTATGAATAACCACAATATACACACATACATATATACCAGCTGAACCACAGAAGAACAATGAATTTTTCTGCAGTCATGTGTATAGAGATAGAGATAGGGAAAGGATGAGAGGGGGGTGGTGAGTGAATTAAAAATAAAATTATGAATAAAATGTCTTTTATAAATGAACTCATGCCAATTAGAGACACGAGTATATATATATAAAAATGTGTTGTTGGTAAGTTGTGTATTTAACAGAGTTGCATGGAGTCACTCAGTCCAACAGTGAAATAAAGGAGCAGGGTAAGCACATAAAATAATATGCCACATACATACATATGTATGTATGCTAATTCTCTGTTAACTTACTTGCAATTAGTCTGTTTATATGTATGTATGTATGTATACATTTATTGTGTATGGGACTTTTGATATTATAGGTATGTAGTTATTATGAAAAGCACTTTAATGGCACAAGCACTGCCAGACATGCCGACGGACAGATAAGCAACACTCAACTTGAGCAAAGGCATCAAGACAATTCAACCAGCAATAAAATAACAACGAAACTACGACATACATACACGTATAATAAATAAACACACAAAGAGTGTCATTGTTGTGATGTGGCATTGTCAGGGCGAAATGTGTTTGAGGTTTGTGGCTGAAATTGTTTGTCTGTCTCGAAAAATTCACAGTCATAGGACAATTGCTGGCTGAAGACACGTTGTGTTTGGGGTTTTACAATAAAAATAAAATAATGTCAATTTTTTTTTAATACTTATTAAATTTTATATCTATTTTTGACGGCCGCAAAAGCCAAGTGGTTAGCGTTGCATGCGGCATGT
Organism: Ceratitis rosa; assembly: GCA_037013455.1. NCBI lineage: Eukaryota > Metazoa > Arthropoda > Insecta > Diptera > Tephritidae > Ceratitis > Ceratitis rosa. Next base: position 14,467,834 of record JAWMAG010000006.1, read on the forward strand.
CAGGTTTCGAGTTCTAGTTCGACTAAATTCCAAAAAGTATAGAAAATTTATTTCTAATCGTCTCTAGTCGCTCTCCGAGTGGTTTGCTGACATGACATAAGAGCTTGTCATAAAAATACATCGGTCGTTAGAATATCGCTTAGCATCAACTGTAGGTTCCTCAATTTTGTTGGAAAAACGTCAATATGCAGAATTAGCTCTGCTGAAAATCGCTTTCGCGGTAACCAAGCGCCAATTTTTTATATATAAAATATATTTAGTTTACAGAACCGAATAAGTTTTGCAGGTATACCAAATTCAGTCATCACGGCGAAGAGGCAGTTTCTTACTATGCTGGTAGTGCGACAAAATATCTCCTGTCATCAAACAAACAATGGGTACACTTACGAATTGGCTCCCACGTCCCTGTTCACAGTCGTAATATCGAGGTCGTAGATAATTTTATTTACTTTAATTTTGCTTTGAAAACTCTGCAACCCTCTGGTAGCTCAATTTGGTAGGTGCATACCAAATTCTACTCTGTCATCGATTTTTGAGTCGTATAATACCAGTGCAGCTTTTCTGAGTAGAAGTCAAATCAGCAAATCGATTAATGTAGTGCTCAGATCAGACTTAATCTAGTTTACGCTAACCAGTTCATGTTCATCATTTTCTCTACTTAGCGTCTGGTATTTTGAAAGCGACAATGTCTTTCATAGTGTGAATTTATCCAATTTGCATCAGCATCAAACTAGTTAAATACTAGTTCATTCAAGCAATACTGAATTTCTAGCTCGCAGAATTAGAGTTCTCTTTCGAACTAACTACCCATTAACTAAGCGTACTAGAAAATGAAAGTATACTCTAGTGAGCTAAAAATTGACATAACATACCGATGGTGTGATGGTATGATATGGTAAAGAAAATTTGAAATTCCCAAAATCTACAATGTGAACAACTTTCCTGTAAATAAAATAATATGATATACATATTTTTTGAGGAAGTCAAGTTCAACTTCGAGTCCCTCATTATATAAATTCTAAAATTTTTCAGCTACTCAAATCAAATAATTGCATTCACCACTTAGTATGTACGAGTGTGTGCATATGTACTGAAATTCTCTAGTGTCATTTTTTATTTTCAAATCTTATACATTGTCGCATTCCTTATTCCGCCTACTTTCCTCGTAACTTCACATTTAAATTTGTTGGGTTTTTAATTTCAATTAAATTTTCTTCGCAACACTCGCTTGGCATATATTGGCAATTATGTGCTGAAATGTTTTAATTTTTCACATTTTTATTGCTGCGTGATATTTTCAATTGTCAACAGTGTATGTATGTACATATGTGTGTACATATAAGTATAACTTAGATTTTTTAGTGGTATTTATGCAGCGCATGCCATTAACATAGAACATACATACATTGAAGTAACTTTATAATACCTATGAACAGCAAATTATGCATGTCTATATGTTACATACATACGTGTACATATATATATGGTATACCTTAAAGAAACAAAAGAAAAATTGATTGTCTTGCATGGTGTTTTAGTTTAAAGAAAGTCCCCAAAGACTCATTTAGCGAATTGGTTCATTGCCAGCATTTGTTTGTTGTCTGACTTGATGATGGCGCTTATGTACATATATACACGTATGTACGTATATTGCATATCTATAAATGAGTGAATATCTATTTTGATTTGGAGGCAAAACGAGCAATGCAAACTTACCTGCAACATTTTGTATGTACTTGTGTGTGTGTAAATGTAATTTCATATATCTGCCAGAGACTTGGACACACACACACATACAAACAAATACATATAGCACTCAACAGTTTCAGCGCACCTCCCTGGGGTCACTTTGGCCTTCACATTCACTTGATGTTGATGATGATGATCGTAGTAGTCTCAAGAGATTAAATAGCTACACGTGTCTAAACGTCAGCGAAAATTGTGAAACATATGTACATGTAGTACACATACATACATATATTAATACCTTTAAATGCGCTTAATACGCTAATCGCTGAACGTATGTCTTCTCATATGTATGTACATATGTATGTATTTAATGCGTAGCTGAATTTGGAACTACCTGAAGTATATATTTAGGTATATAGTATGTATGAACATATATACGTTTGTAATAAAATATATATTAGGGCAGTCCAAAATGATATGTTTCATATGCAAGACAAACTTAGACCAGACTAAGTGTCTTCGGGTAGCCAGCAAACATTCGTTTGGAGGCATACTAAAATGGCGAACTCCCCTTGCGGTTGTGTGTAGGGCTTGGAGCGCACCATACGAGCAGATAATTCACTGAAAAACAATCAAATGCCTCGGACGAAAGACCTTCCTTTAACTAACGATATCTGCAAATGTTTTAAGAATAACCATTTGGGGCGATGTCACCTAGAATGTCCGGTATCTTCATTAGGAAAGCACCGCTATCCAACATAAGATTAAAGACTGGCAGCACCGCCAACAAAAAAGTGCTATGGACGGAACAAGGACGGAAAAAGGTGGGTCCTTGTGAAATATACTACAACGAAACATCCCCAAATGGGTTGAGGCTAATCAGTCTTCACCGAAGCCAAGAGAATAGTTGTCTATAATACCAGACATCCGCAGAAAAAAGTCAAATAAGCTACGAGGACTAAATATCGACCCGGATAACTATCTTGTCGCAGCGAAATACACACCTGCCTCTGTGTATCAAAGAACGCCCGTCAACAAACACAAAGGAACAATCACTTCGAAAAGACCTTGGGCAATGAGGAATGTCGAACTGCAGTAGAGAGAAAAAAAATGCCCCCTTGCAACCTTGGGATATACCACAACACGTGCGGGATGGGAAAGACACCGAGAGGTGAAGAGGGAAGCATGACGCATATTCAGACAAAACAGAAAGAAGCCGACATGTGTGAGTCTGCCCGACAAGGGTAATGCTCGAATGTTCAGTAAAATTAGAAGGTTTCAAGATCGGAGCATATTCGTGTAGGAACCAAGATGATCGATGTCCAGAACATACCTGGCGTATGAAGGGAAGACTTCTCCAGCCTGCTGAATGGCGGTGAAAATGCAATTCCCGGGGATGGCGAACCCGAAACTCCTATCCGGAGTCCACGTCAATAAAGAAGAAGAAAAATCTCTTTCGGAAAATTTACATTTGAAAGTCTCCTTAGAGCCTTCTTAATTTAAAACATATTATTTCAATTATCTGATTAATGGTTTAAGTATAAAAAAAAATGTTATGAAAATATAAACAGGTGGCAGCCCTTACAGAATTAAAAAAAAAACTATGTATGCAGATTTCGTTAGACTAAGATTTTTTAGGTCATCTTCGTTCGAAAAAAATTATTTCTCCTCTTGACTTAGTTTTATGTATGCAAATGCCCTAAAAGTTTATTTATGTTTAGTAATTCTCCTTTATTTCTATTTTATATCATTCCATTAAGTTCATTTTTTTTTTTTTGTTTGACCACCCTAGTGTACATATGCACTGATGAATGTACATATGTGTATATAATTATGTATTTCTGTATGCACATCTTGCAGTCTCGCCACATACACCACATACATATGTACCATATATATGTGCATTCTATGTATATGTATATAGGTATGTGCGCATGCATGTTTTGGTATTATTCTGTGGCACCACAAAATGTTCGCCGGATATTTTGACGTGGTGTGAACATTATTGGTGGCAAGCGACACCTTTTTGCATGCCACAATCATTTTGCCATCGTCACCAGCTGGCAAACACACACATAGGTACATACATATGCATTTGTATATTTACACTGGCACATACACGATTACACAATGAAAGTCACTAACCAAAATGTATTTCTATATAGCAAGTGTCGTAGTAATAGATATAATCATACACATACATACAAATATTTGTACTTACATTTATTTAATTGCATTTACATCAACTCGTCGGTATCTACTGTTCCTCTGCGAGTATCTTTATTCATAGGAAGTATCTTTACTCAGTACTCAAACAGACTGACTTCTGTTGCTAAATAGATACATATGTATGTAGTTATGTATGCGCGTTTGTTGGTGGCAGCATGAGTAGGTAATTAAATTGTTGTCTGGCGCATGTCGCATGCCACATATCGTTGAAACGATATGATGCCACATATGAAAATATTTCTAGATGTTCTGCTATGCAGATGTCAGATTGTGCATGTATATATATACATATACACACATCCATATGTGAGCGTATATATTCATATATGTATATTTATGTATATTTATATAAATGCATATGGCAGGATATATTCACTGTCACTTGAGATTGTTTTCGTTCACTGCCTTGATTTGCCAAGGATTGCTGTGTTGATTGACATGCTGATTTCAAAGTGAGCAAAATTTTAAAGTCACAAGCTGAATTCACTAAATTTAATTTAATTGAAAATATTTAAAGAAATTAACTAAATATGAAAAGAAATATCAGAAAGCAAAAAAATGCAAATTACATAGTTAGCGAAAGTCATTACTAATAAATGAAATAATGATTTTGAAAGAAACTAATCATTAAATAAGAAATTTTGACATTGATTTAAATTAAATCAACTTCATTTCAAATCTGTATTTAATGCACCTAAGAATTTTAATATACGTTATAATATTACTAAATTCAATTTAGTTTATTTTTT